>JBAFWW010029216.1:14077-25139 GCA_036873685.1 Agapornis canus
CTATGGCTTGTGGCAATCCTTTTTCTCTGCAATTTAAATTGTGCTCGACGGGGAACTGGAAGGAGGAGTGGAGGGGGGGGGGGAGGGGGGGACTTCCCATGGCCCTTCACTTCTGCTGGGTGCAGGATGGAATTTGCATACTGTGTCGCTGGTTCCTTGGATCCAGATATCCACTTAGGTGGAGACAGAAGTAGTTGTGGAGTACTTTATTATTTGGGCAAACCTTGGAGGTATCAAACTTTGCCTGTGGATGAAACAAAAGAGGAGCAGCAGAAATTTCTATCACTGTGCTCCATGTTTTATAGGCTGTGTGTAGATAGGCAAGTACATTTGAAAAACAATTATGCTTTGAAAATTTCTCTCCCTTTTCCTTTAAGGTGTCCTGTGAATGACAGCAATGAAAATGGCAATCTTCCAGAGATCCTTGTCGTGCTCTGCCAGGAATGCTTAGCCTTTTTCAATTTATGGACCCTAAAGCTTCATATCTTAAATGCTCTTCTAGCAGGGATGTGAACCCCCTTGTAGGAATGTCATGTCATAGCTGCCATTTCATTTTCTCTGTAACCTGTGTTCTTCAGGCCTCACAGTTTAATTTTTTTTTTTTCCTTATAGTTCAAGGGAATTCTCTGCATTTCAGTCTGTTCCTGTTGCCCCTCGTCCTGTCACTGGCCACCATTGAGAAGACCCTCACTCAGTCTGTCCACACTCCATCCCACCAGCCCTGTATGCACATTAATACACTCCTTGAGCCTTTTCTTCCCCAGTGTTTTCCTAGACACACTTTCCTGCATGTTGTAGTTTCCTTGGGTCAGGACATGAATTGGTGTGGATACATGCAGAGCTGCATCAGGAAAATGACCTGGGTTAGAAATAACCTGTTTTATGCCATGTAGTTTTAACCCAGATAAGGTCTACGCAACTGTTCCATGAAGGCTTATGGCAATGCAAGCAAGCACCCAACAAAGGCTTGGAATGAGCTGTAGGAGGAAGCCAAGGTGTTTCTCCTTGTGGAAGTGTCACTCCATGATGGCTTATAGTGTTGGTGGCAGTAGTTACAGTGTGGACTGTGAATAGATGTAAAGGGTGAAAAATCTTTGCTCTGGACTTCCCAAGAAACAAAGGGAGCTGGCATTTTGTCAGTGAGAAAATCACTTCTCTGTATTGTTTGTTTGCTGCCACCCCAACTATTTTCTGCTCAGGAACTTTCTTAACTGACTGTGTTCTGTGGATTTATTACCTTTTGGTCGAGACCTGCTCCATGAAATCTCCCTTGTTTACCTTTGAACCTATCCACTCTTCTATTGTAATTTCAAAATGCATTTTGCACCTCAGGTACCCATCTCATTATGAGCCATCTCCTTTAGTATGATGTGAACCTGAGTCCTAGTGCCTTCTCTTGGTGTCCCTCCCTGGCATTGGAGGAGAAAGTGAATGATCCATCCTTTTGCACTTATGAGTCTATGAACTTCTGTCGTATCTCCCCTCAGCTGTCTTTTATCCTTCCTTGAACCTTTACTTAATCTTCCCCTGCCTTCATCTTTGGTACCTGCATACCCTTCCTCTCCTGATTTGATATCATTATACTGTGCACTCCTATTTTTTGAGTACTCCTTTTGTGGCAGCTCCCAAACTAATTATTTTCTAACTTCAACTCCATAATGTTCATCTATGCATCTCTCTTCTTGTGCTGCTGTGCATCCTCTGTGGTCCGGTTTCATTGCTATCTCATCTGCACCCAGCGCTGTGTCTTGTATGTGACCTTTTACTCTTTTCCTTCCACCCATATTTTGCTCATGGACTTAGTCTTTGAGTTTTTAATTTTATTAGACCAAATTCTGGTCTGTTTTCATGTTATTGGTGAATGCAATTTTCTGTTCATCTCTGTTGCCAAAAGTCTTTCCCCATGACTTGGTTATTTTTATCCTTTTCTATTGCAATCTTCACCTCATCAGCTTTCTGCAAGTTAGAATTTTGCTGTGAGGGCCTTTTTCTCCTTTGTTCCATTTCATTTGAATCCCAGAACTTTTTTGTTTTTGTCTATTTAACTTCATGGGCCTGCTGAATACTGCAGATTCTTAAATATGTTTCTCATGCCCTCTGTCCCTTCTTTTGCTAGCTAATTGATGCGACTGAAGTACCTAATTTCTGCCATTGGTATGGCCACCCTCTTCATGCTGCTCTCTACTCATTGAGCCAGTGGTAAGAGACTGCTTGAGTAGTTTACTACTGTCTTCCTTTGCATCCTTCCCAAATATTTACTACTACAAGATAGCTGTTGCAGTAATATCCATAAACTGCTGTTGCCTTGTCAGTGTAAGGCTGTCAGGTTGTTGGGGTGCAGACAGTAGCTGGAGGATTTGCAGGTCAGCTCTATACCATGCATTTCACAGAAGTGTTTGATGTTAGCCATTTGTAAGACCATTGTTTCAGATGTCCTGACATTTTTTGACTTTGCTTTATTAATATGGGATATGATATTTAACTTCTCCAAAATGAAGAAAACCTCAATGAGTCTGGCTTGGGATTTTCACGCACAAGTTCCTTACTGGAATGGTTATGGCTGTTGGCAGCTGCTGAGGGGTCCTATCCTTTTTGGTGGGTTATCTGAAGCTGTTTCTCCTGCTGTTGTATCTAGAAGCTGTCTAGAATTGAGCCCTCATGTGCCAGTGAAATAACTGGTCTCTGTAGCAGGAAGAGGAGCTTGGGATGAACTATTCTGTATTTTAAAGGTAAGCTGGACTTTTGTGTGCGGATATTGCTCTCTCAAGAGAGCATTGATGCTTAAATTAGCTAAAACTGAATGATGTTAAATCTCACTATATATCTGCTACAGGGTTGTCTATGAAGACAACTACAGAAGACTAAAACTAGAGGTCAGAACTTCTGTGTTGGTTCGTATGAGTATTTTCTTGAACTATAAGTTGCTAACATCATTCATCTCTGTCTTCCTGGAGAGTTTAGTTTTGTTTTACCATTCCCAGAGAGTTTAGTTTTGCTTTAACATCGGCGCATATCATTATGTTCAGTGGAAGGTGTCACAAGCAGTAATGGTTGATTCATAATCACCAGCCCAAAGCTTATGTAGAGCAATGGACTTTTTGGAAAGTACAAAGGGTACTCACATATCCAGCCAATATTTCTGTCCTGAGGTATTTCCTGAGGAAACTAGGAATTGGACTCCCTGCCAATATAGGGATTTTCAGGGCTTCTGGTTTGGAGACTTCCTCTTAAGTGATCAGGGTGCTTATAGGGTTCCTGATTTGAAGACTTCAGTAAATGCTGATTGGAGATCCATTTCTGGAAAAGAAAGCTGAGATTTCTTGTTTTCCTTGACCCGTGACTATGGGTATAGGTACTACATACATTAGGATAAGCATCAGTTTTTATTAAACTCACAAAGGTGAGATTTGGGGGTCTTTCTCCCCTTTTTTGCAAGCAAACTCTGCACTGTGAAGTTCAAGAGAGCAAGAAACAATCTTTTACTGAATTTTTTTCCTTCTTAACTTGGCTGTGCTTTGCATTTTCCTTTAGTCTCCTAAGCCTTGTTTACATGGTCTATGTTGTGTCCTTAACAAACACAAATGTTTTTCACTTAAAAAGAAAAATCCCCTCATCTTCTCTGTGGGTTAATCAAGGGAGGATTTCTAACCCATGAAGCAGGGTGAGGCTGTCTCTCTTCTGAAATACTAAATAAAGGAATCAAAGGGAAATAATACCCAGTGGTGCTACCTCAGGGAAGACTTAATTAAGAAAATGAAGCTGCATTGAGAGTGACCCATTGTGGACTGCCAAAAAGCCAACAGAGCAGGGAGAAATTTGTTAGCAGTGGCTGCCCATCAGTGAGAACTTGAGCAGTGTACCCAGCATGTGAGATGCGATGCTCAGCAGAGTGGCTTAAAGCAGTATTTAATTATGGGTTGATTAAGGTTGTCTTTTTAACTTTAGTACTGGAGGGAGCATGTCCAGTCTGGGGGGTGGCTTGCAAGATCTGGGGATCAGGGCTGCTCATGGCATGTGGCCATGCTTGGGTTTCTGCTCATGCTTTGCTTAGACCTCATACTAATGATTTGCCTTCAATTTAAAGATCATAGAATCAGAGAATGGTTTGGGTTAGAAGGGACCTTAAAACTCATCCAGTTCCAAGCCTCTGCCATGGGCAGGGACATCTCACCCTAGACCATGTCATACAAGGCTCTGTCCAACCTGGCCTTGAACACTGCCAGGAATGGAGCATTTATCACTTCCTTGGGCACCCTGTGCCAGTGCCTCACCAACTTCCCAGTAAAAAACTTCTTCCTTATACTTAACCTGAACTTCTCCTGTTCTAGTTTGAACCGATCACCCCTTGTTCTATCACTACAGTCCCTCTCCAGCATTCTTATAGGCCCCCTTCAGATACTGGAAGGCTGCTGTGAGGTTTCCACACAGCCTTCTCTTCTCCAGCCTGAACAGCCCCAACTTCCTCAGCCTGTCTTTATACAAGAGGTGCTCCAGTCCCCTGATCCTCCTCATGGTCTCCTCTGGACCTGCTCTAGCAGCTCCGTGTTCTTTTTATGTTGAAGTCACCAGGACTGCACACAGTGCTTCAAGTGGGGTCTCACGAGAGCAGAGTACAGGGGCAGGATCACCTCCTTTAAAGGAGGATGGTCACCTCCTTTAAAGATACCAGCTGTTTCCAGTCTTCACTGGCTAAAAGGGAGCTGCTGTCTGGTGCACAGCATCAGATGAAGAGTACCATGCAATAGCCATGTAAACCTCATGTGAAGTTGTACCTGGAGTTGGGTGGTTAAGGTCCCTAAGATTTCATCAGGCTTGTATTGCTTTAAATCAATGGGTTAATTTGTTTGTGTATGCTGGCTTGAAGCAGTTGTGCACCAACTAAACCCCATGGGCAGTTAACTGATTGGCAGCAGGTCAGTCCAGGAGCGGAGCCCTATGTGTGATGGCAGATCTAAGAAAGCAGTAAACACTGTTTCTCTTGGGCTCACATTGCCCCAGGTCTACTAGAGGCATGGAATAGAAGAAGCTCGCTTTGTCCTTCGGTGTGACCAGGTTTTGTAAAGCTCGGAGCTGTGCACTGAGAGAGAATGCATTCATGTTCCACTCATACCTCTACATGTGAGGATTGTTTTCTGATTTACAGCCAGGGATCGAATTGGGAAACTGGAAAGAGCACATGAACTGAGGAGGAGGGAATGCAAGGAACCTAATACTTGATCCCTTGCTCCCCTAGGTGATACTTTTGTAATGCACTCATGGGGCCTGGGACAAACCAGGGAATGACATTTAACAGATAAAGGCTGCAAGGATGGGGCCAATGTCTGTAATAACACATGTGATTTTATAAGGCAGCCCTGTGCTAGGGCTGAGCAGTTTCTCTTGTGCCCCACATGGTGCCTGCATCCCCAGAGGCCACTCAGTCTGCTGTGGCAATTATACAGGCATTCCCTTGCTCTCACCATTAACGTAATGGCTAGCAAGAACATCACTTATCTCTTTGCTCTTCAGTGACTACTGCTTCCATAATCTCTTTTGCATTAAACTAATGGATGACTTGTGTATGCAGGTTTTCTCCTCCTCCTCATGCAGTGAGGAGGGTACCTGTCATTGCTTTTGTCCCATTTGTCTTCTATTGCAGATGAAAATTGAAAAGAGAATTTGACAAGAAATCACAGCAACTGTCATATCTTGTTGTGTCCCATAACCTCCTGCAAATCTTACTGAAAGTGCAAATAACAGAAAATGCAAGCTGAAAAAAGACAAACACCCCCACATTCAATTACTGTGTAATTCCTCAATTACAAGGAAGCAGAGCAATCATTTTACTTGACTTTTATTTATTTATCTTTTAGTCAGAAGCGATATTTAAAGTAGGTCCTTGATAAAGTGGGATAGTGATCATTTCCAAACCATCTTTTATGAAAGAGGAAGAAACATTTTGTATACAGATGGAGTACCCCTCCCACTGTCTTTTACTGCAAAGAAACAGTGATTTTACAGACCTGCTTCATTTTCTCTGGGTTTAAAACAGCATTCCAAGAAATAAGCATCTCTTCACTTATTCTTCCCCCCCACAGGGTCAATTCCATTGCTTTCCAGAACCTTGTGTAGCTGCTCTTGAAGGCAGCTCAGGATGAAGAGTCCATAGCTTCCCATTGAAGCATGTGCCTGTGCTGTTCTCTTCATTGCTAAGAATTTCTGTGTAATGTCAAAGCTGACTCTTGCTGTGGTGTAATCAGTCTCATCGCTGCCCATACAACAGAAAATATTCTTTCTTCTTCACAGTAGTACCTTAAATACTAAACAGGGTAATTTGCACCATTCTTCCTACTCCATCTCCTGTCTTTTTCTCCCCACAGTTTTACTAACCAGTCCCAAGTATATGTATGTCTCTGAGTTGTGTTTTCCTGAGGTTTGCTGCTTCTTGTGGCTCTTCCCTGGACTTGCTCCAGTTGGCTTATCTTTTTCTTCAAATGCAGCACCCAGGCGAGGGTGTAGTATCACAGTTGGAGCTTTGCTGATCCTCAGAGGAGTGGAAAGGTAACTCAATGTGTTTTGCAGGCCATCATCCTGTTTATCTTTTCAGCCTGTCTCATGCTCAACAGCTTAACTCTGTTGACTCATGTTCAGATTGCCATCCTCTCTTACCAACGGATCCTCTCTGAGAACTCTTACCTGGCTAGAAGTTCTTTGTACAGTTATTTCTACCTCTGTGTATACAGCTTTGTGTTTCTTTCTTGTCTATTTTCTGATTTCTCCAGTGTGTCACAGTAATACTGGATTTGAATCCTCCTAGTTGATTCCATTTGGTCTGCAGATTTCATAAGTTGATTCTTTCCTGTTACCCAGCTGGATAACAGCAAATCTAAGATGGAGCAGGACTAGCCCACATAGTTCATCCAGATGTGTGCTGTACAGTCATGTAGAACCAGTAATAACTGCTGGATATAGCTCTCCAAGTTTTCCATCCATCCTGAATTAACTTTCCTTAGGCCATGTTTTCCAAACCTCCTTAAGAGAATGTTGTGTGAGATTTTGTCAAAAACCTTGTTTAAAGGTTTAAATGGTATAAATTACTTGTGCTTTTTCCCTAGCCATAAAACATATTAATTTGATGCAGAAAGAAATGGAATTGGTTTGAGGTGATTTGTTCTTGGTGACTCTCTTCTTGCTTCCTGTCCCCAATCTCTTGATGCTCTTTTTGGATTTGGCCCACTCAAATTGCTCTTGGGATTGCTCATCAGAGCAGGATCCTGACATTTCAGTCCAGGCTTAGTCCTCTTTGTCTAGACTTCATAGTCTTTGGGGAAGCTCAGGATTTATTTCTGTGTTCTGGAGAAGTATCTGATAAATCTTGAGCCCTCCTGAAATCAAACTAGTGAGACTGTACAAATTCATTGTCAAGCAAATAAAAATCAGTTGTTTCTTTCTCTCCTCTCCCCAGGAATCTGCAAGATCCAGAAAGTTAATAAACTGGCCAGATGCATAATGTGTCAGCTGGTCCTGTGATCTTTGCACCAGTCACCAGCTAGAGAAAGGGTATTTGGTGCTGTTTCCTGGAATATTTTCTATAACATTTAAACTACACCCAAGTAGAAGAAACACTGCAGTTAAGCAAAATCTCTTTTCTCCCCAATACCTCATGCATTTTTAGCCAAATAAATGAGATGGGAACAAAGCGGGATCCAATGTGTATCATAAACTTTATTTTTGGGATGGTTAAAATGAAATGACTATAGTTTTCTGATCTGATTTTTTTCCCCTACTGTGTGTGTGGGGAAAAAAAAACAACCTTTATGGGTGAGAAGTCTCAAAGTGTTTTCTGGATACCTGTTTATAGTAGGAAGGGAGACGTGTGAAAAGAAACAGAAGTAAAGCTATAGCCTCTCAATGAATCAGGTTGTCCTAGTAGGGGTGTTTTGTAGGACTTCAGCCTGTCCACTTGAGGTGCTGTTAGATCCCAGCTGTTTTTGGAGGGCAGGAGCACTGAAGGTTGCTAATCCATTTTTAAGGTGTATTTTTGAAGACTTCTTGGGAGGTGAATCTGTGAACTCTGTATCTAAAGTACACTTTATTCACTGAATCATATTACATCTTAAACTTTATTTACTGGAGAAGTAATTTCATTGCTGCGTCCTTGTGAAAGCTTCTGTTGGTGGTTCTCCTCATTTTGTACAGTACAGCTTACAAACTGAATAGGGCAGCTTTCTTGCTTGAATGCTGAAAATAGTGTTACATGCCTCACAACTTGGTGTACCGGACATAAGGCAGGTTTTCTGCCTGCATGCTACCACTGTAAGTATGGACGTGTTGATGATATATCTAGTTCTGTGAAAAGCACATTGGAATGCCTTCAATGTACAAGAAAACATGAAGACCTCTTAGGACAATTGGTAACGGGTTAAAACTTAACAAAAGGGAAGTTTAGATTGAATATAAGGGGGAAGTTCTTTCCTGTTAGGGTGGCAAGGCACTAGAATAGGTTGCCTAAGGAAGTTGTGAATGCTCCATCCTTGGCAGTGTTCAAGACCAGATTGGACAGAACCTTGGGTGACATAGTTTAATGTGAGGTGTCCCTGTCCGTGGCAGGGGGGTTGGAACTGGATGATCTTAAGGTCCTTTCCAACCCAACTGTTCTATGATTCTATGATTTACAGAAGAGCTAAGGGGAGAACTTAAATAGCTGAAATAAGCAACATGCAAGGAAAAATAACTATAGGGAAAACAAAAATCTGTAACAGCATTTTTGTATGTGTATGTGTACATGGGGCTGTTGTCCTCTGTCATTCATGGGAGCCATGCATCCTGCTGGGTCACACACCAGCAATAACTTGGATCTGCCACGACACCTGTGCACCTTTTCTGCTAAATTAGCCAGACAAAGTTTGTGCTGGTTTTATGCTGGGGCTGCAGGGGAACAGAAAATGCCTCATCTGGTATAAATCCTGACTGCTCAAGCTCGTTAGTATTTTTTGATGTCCTGACTTCTTGCCATCAGGCTTGCTTTATTTTGGTGTGGCCTTTTTGATCCAGTGCCAGAAGTTATGTAGTGAGATTTAGTGTCTTTATGAACCATAGCCTGAAGTGGGGCATAATGCCAGGGGTAAGGATGGGAGCAAAGTCGCTGACAGTCTCTTCAAAGTATCACCTGGTGCAGTGTAGGTATTTTATTTGACCCATCTAATGTGTGCTCAGCTCAGTGTCCCATTCAAAACAAGACTAAGCTGGCAAGTGGTATAGGCAGATAGATGTAAGACTGAGAGATTGAGAGAGGTAGATAGAGATAGATACATCACATGAGGTCTCAGGGGATGAGAAATTCATGCTTTAGATTCACTAATCTCAGATTTCTCCTGTCTAGATATCATCAAATCTATTGCACTGTAGCCTTCTCTAAGGACAAATATCCATCAAGGACAGATGAAGGCCAGTACACTGGCCAGGTTCCTGCCTACATTGGAGTTTGCACCCAGGTGGCTGAGAGGATAAACTAGCAGTTCTCAGGGACTCCCTAATGCCCATGGAATGCTTCCTAATTTACAAATGTTAGTGTCAGTGTGATGGGATACTGGGAACAGTGTCTTCCCCGAAGATGCTTAGGCATCGGAACAGGCTGCCCAGGGCAGTGCTGCAGTCACCACCCCTGGAAGTGTTCAAAATCCATGTAGATGAGGCCCTCAGTGCCATGGGTTAGTGGTGGCCTTGGCAGTGCTGGAGAATGATTGGACTGGATGAGCTTAAAGGTTTTTTCTAACCTTGCTGATTCTATGATTCTGTGATTATCATATATAGTCTTAATTTTTTATTGTACTTACAGGAAATAGTGAAACTGTGATTCTAGTAAGAAAAAAGCTTCCAGTGATAAAAAATGAAAACTTGAGCAGTGATTATGACAAATAAACACAGTGAGATTCATAATATGCACATGAAATAAACATTTCCTTTGCTGTTCTTCTGCCAGTAGTTCATTATACATCTTTTTCAAACAATGTTGTGCTACTTGTCACCGTATTACAGCTGAAGGAAATTGCAGCTAAAGGAATTGGAGAGGTCATGGCATAAGTCACTGATATACTTTAGTTTAGTAAACTAAATATTTGAGATTTGAAATTAAGATACCACATGTGAGGATGAGGAGGAAATATGCATGCTAGTACAGTTTTCTAAGTATAGCAGTTCTAAGTGACTGACAGATGAATTCTGCATTATGAATATTCTTCCACACTGAGATGACACAGAGTTCTTCATGCACCTTGCTGCTTCCCTTCCACTGCTATTCTGTTGTGTTATGTGTCATATTTGGATTTCTTGTGCTGACTGCAGGTACTCCCATGGCATCATTCTGAATGTGCTCAAAAATACTGCTTTAATTTCCATAGTCAGTTCTCACCAGGAGCAACACTCCCCTTATCTGCCTGTTCAGGTCTTACTTTCCCCTCTTAATGCTACTCCCTAACTCTCCATAGTACATGTCCATGTGCTGCTCTGAAGTAATTCAGATCTTATGTGCAAATCAAAATCCCTTTGAAGTTGTTTCATTTTGATAAAAAGTGAGAGAATAGGGAAAAAATTGGCATTCTAGCTAAGCTTTAGTGCATGCCGGGTTCATCCTGTAACACATTATAGGTGAAAAACTAAAAACCAGAGGAAGGTAACTGGTAACCTCAAACTTAAGGTGGCAAAGGAAGTTGTAGCTAGAAAGAATATTTTAATTATACTTTACTACTGCTCTAACTTTATTTTTAAATATTACATTTTAGTTTTTATTGCATGATTAATCCTATTCCTGATTAATATGAAAGACTATGTCTATGCTGCTCCCACATATTACTGCTGAAGGGTTATGTGCTTCAGGGACAAACGTTAACTGAACATGCTGCAGTATCTTTTCTTGGCATAGCAAATAAAGAGGAAAAATAATTTATTTCCAGCTTCAGGAGGCAGCCAAAGGAGATCACACTGGTAGTGCTTTGAATTTAGCGAAATGATTGTGGTAGGTTTTCCTTATTATTACCAGCAGACAAGAGTGATGACACTCTTACTCCATTAGCAGAGCTGGAAA
>JBAFWW010029225.1:0-24451 GCA_036873685.1 Agapornis canus
ATATATATATATATATATATATATATATATATAAAACAAAGCAGCCAATTAACTTCTGAGATTTTCATCCCAGAGAATATGCTTTATTTTCTTCTGGATCACTATGGGAAATAAAAATAACAAAAGTTTAATAGTAAATGCTAGGTTTCAACCACCTTTTATAAAAACCTGAAATACTGGATCTGCTTCTAAAACATTCTATTTAAATGTCGTTCTGCCAGTGGTTTAACATCTTATTTAGCCTTAATTGCATAATAATTTGACTTTTTCTAATATTTACTATTTTATGAAATTCAGAAACATAAAGCTAGATGTTGGCATTCACGCACAGAGGACGAAGAAAACCTTGTTTTTCATCGTTCTGCCATGTACATGCATTAAGCAGGACTGCTGAACATCTATCTCACTGTGCTCCTCTTACCTTGCCATTGTACTTATGTTTCGTAAGTTTACGGGGCAGTTCAGCAACTTCCGCCTTTCACAGCAGCATCTGTTTCAGATGTGCCTGGTAAGCCTCATCTGTCCTTTCGGGGGTGACATCTACTGGGACCTTTAAAAGAATAGTTTCATTAACTGCTACTTCAACTCTTTTTCCTATCTCTGTCCATTTTCCATCATATATGTGCACCTGCCCCTCTTACATGAGCCCATTTTGTAGGAGGTTGGGAAGTAAAGTCTGAGGACTTTTTCGTTCCTAACCTCATTCATTCTAACACTGAGTGAGTCAAACCTTAATGTGTCTTCTCATCTAGTCTTGCCACAGGATAGGAGAGAAGACTAATCTTACAAATGCTAGAACTGGTGAGAGATGCACTGTTCCCAAAGACATTGGTTGGCCTCTTGATGTTGATAATTTTTATACTGGTAGACTGATGCTTTCATTTGTTTGTGAGTGTGTGTATAATGGATATTTATATTAGAGGAATTTCCTATTGGATAATATTTCAGAGGTATGAAGATGTAATCTTACTGAAATCACAAGTTTATTCAATGAAAGTTTTCACAGCCCCTTATGATAATTCAGGCACAAAAGATCATATAAGAACTGTGATGATGTTTAGCATCTGGGGAAAATGCTGAGCTTATGCCCAAGGAACTAGAGAGAGCAACCTTGCAAGCAGGGGAACCCGCAACACCAACAGAGCTTTCAAAAGATTAGCCTTGAAGTTTGGGATGCTTTCATCTGGCTAGATATTTCTGAGCAGCCACTGCTTATGCTGTAGTTAGGATTACTGCTTCCATGCTACCAAAAAATGATGGTTTTATTGAAATTAGTGGTAAAGTCCCTACATATCCAAATTGAGACAGGATTTCACCTATTTTGCTTGAAGAAAATTAGCTTGAAATTATCTAGTTCCTTCGTTTATACATTACTTTGCACAACTGACAATTGATCCATGGGTAGTTTTCTAGATCAAACATTCTGTGAAATGTCATTTTGTGTGGAAGTGGTTGAAGCAGGTCAAATTGCTTCACTTAGTCTTGTTTTCTTCATGTATTTCAGCAACGAGTGCTTATTGAAAGACTTAATTGCGATTGTTTCAAAAGCTAGAGGCTACTTATTTTGCCAAAGATTTTCCATATAAACATGACGTTAATAATGTGTATTTTAATTAAGTTGCAGATAGTGCTTTAGGAGGCTATTTGCTGAAACTGCTAAGAAGAAAACAATAATGTCTGAGCTGACAGAAACAGAATTGTTGAGGAGAATTAAGTGTTTACCACTGTGTTTTATTTAGCACAAATAATAACAGTGGAGAGCATTTCAGACTGATAATAGCAGTGTGTCATGAAGCATGTGCGCAAAGTCTTCCAAAACAGAACTTACTGTCTTTGTTCTTAATGTCTTTTTTGGTGGGCAAAGATAATTGGCAGATTTTTTGGAAAAGATTTCTTTTTATGTATGAAGTGGGCCTTCAGTCCTGCTTCTTAATATGTGGCTATTGATTTTCCCGTCTCCTTGTGAAGCAGTGTGCACACTCATGGTCATCTTGGTGTAAAAATTAATTTTATTTCCTAATTATATATGTCATTATTACAATAAACAACATTAGTACTTGTCAGTGTACTGCTAATTTAGTGCCCTACATATCACAAAAGTGTGGATTTTTATTTTCTCTACAATAAAACACATGATGTTTGTAATGCTGTAGATCTCTCTGCTCTCACTGAGACAGACTGTATTTGTGCAGTTTAGCTTTCCATGTGAATTCTAAGTTGGTGATCTGTGCTGGAAATGTTTTAAGGAGACATATGGACCCTTCTGATCTACAAATCTATTGCAGGATTGCCAGTTTGCAGTTCACCTCTCCAGGGACAGGCAGTAGTTAAAGCACACAGTGTGGGGGCTTAATGAATGGCTCCAGAACTAATCACTTTTTACTTTAGGTAAATAAAGGAAAAAAATATATATACCTGTATGCCTGTGTGATTCTGTAGTCTCCTTGAAGCTCTGAATCAGTGGCCCACCAGGTTTGAAGCTCCTTTACATCAGTGTTTCTCCTACAAATCATGGCCTCCTCAGTCTAATCAGATTTCTTGGATTTAATGAGTCTCAGTTGAACGCGCAACAGAAAACAGAAGAAAATTCCTCTGCATTTAGAAATCATTGTATTTATATTCTTAAAGCTCTTTCTAACTTACTTTAGGATTTGGACCTTACAAGATGTCTAATTCCGTAAGAGCCCACACACAGTCTTTCTTATCTGAGGTGATTACAAGGCTTTCTTTTTCTTCCCTTTTTTATTTATTTTCTTTCTAGTTCTTTTTAATTTCCCTTTCTTTCCTTTCTTTCCTATGTTTTCAAGGGCTGAGGCTGTATATTGAAGAGGGGGGGGTTATTGCTACACTTCCTGAGGACTTGAAAAGCAGTTAGGAAAAATGGTCAAGGACTTGGATGTCTGTTTTTATTTTAGCATGAGTTGTTCTGTTAATGACTCGTTTAAAGTAATAAAAAAATCAAATGAACTTTTAATTAAATATGTGCAAAGGCTTGAAGAACTTTTGTGTGTTCATTAAGCTGCTTGTCTTTCAATAGGGATTATGTATGCTATTCTATACATTATGAAAGCTAAATAAAACATAATAGGCCAAAGACACAAATTAAAGAAATCTATATTTTTTTTTTTCCTTTGATGAGGTAATGTAATTAAGGGACATTGGCAATTTTTCCACACTTTACCCTAGTGAAATTGTTAATGTTTCATGGGGGGTGGGGGGGAGAGGTATTCTCAAAGGCTCAAGTATGGGAGCTCTAAATAATAAAATAGAGAAGCTAAGCATCTAACTTTTTTTTTTTTAATTAAACATAAAGGGTAATTTGTTTCCATTAGAAGATAATATTATCTATCCTTCAAGGCTGAGTGGATATAATTGCCCATCATATAAATCTCTTGATAAATAGTGCCCTTAGGCAGTGTTACACTAATAATTGTTCAATTATAGACTTCTAGGTTTTCAAATGGCCAGAGTCGTTATTATGCACCACATTAATAGAAAATAAAGGCATAGTTTAAATGTAAAGGAAAATATTATTCTTTTGAAGATGAATTCATCTTTACATTTAATATTGTTTGTAATTACCTGTAATAATTTTTAGTAATCATTATTTAATTACATTTTTAAATAATTGCATTGTAATCTGATTGTTTACTGAAAAAAAGGAAAGCATTTACTATTTGAACATTCAAATTTTAAATAATATATTAACAATATATTTAACTTTTGAAAAAGATGTTAATTCTACCTCTTCTAGCTTCAGTGTATTTTAAATCTTTCTAACAGACTAAATTTATTTTCTAAGCCAACATAATAATCAAATCATTATGTGTTATACCGTT
The DNA here is from genome assembly GCA_036873685.1 of Agapornis canus. NCBI lineage: Eukaryota > Metazoa > Chordata > Aves > Psittaciformes > Psittacidae > Agapornis > Agapornis canus. The sequence goes on from JBAFWW010029225.1 coordinate 3,840, forward strand.
GATCTTCTGGACCTTGATTCTTTATTCTTAGTCATGCATTTTAGAAGTACTGAAAATAGACTGAAAATGATCTGATAATTCCCACAGGTTAGGAAAATTCTTGGAAAACAGAATTATTGAAGGTGAAATGGAAAATGGCAACTATTCTTTGTAGTGTTGTTCCTCTTCTAGTATAACATAAAGGTGTGATGGGGAACATAGCTGGAATTCTTGCTGTCAGAGAGTTCGCTTGCAGAAGCCAGGAGGTTTACTGTTATCCAAATTGCCAACTCCAGTCAAATAGTAACTAAAATATTTCATTCCTTGCAAATGCCAATGAGCCTCAGTGTCATTCATCCTATTTCACTCAATTAGAATGTGTTGCTATGTTTACGTCATCATAAAGATATGTAATATCTATTGTCAAATGAAAAGAATTGACGCATGCTCCCCACCCCAAGAGTTTGGAGTCTGATGATTTCATCTGTAAATGCATACTGCTTGTCTTACTGCAGGCCTTTTGAGTTTTCCCATATTCTTTATTAGCACCCAATCACAAGGCAAAATAGCAGATTTTTATATGAAGGTATGAGAGTCACCTTGTTCTGCTTGGTGTTATCACTACTGACATAGGTTTATCTGAATGAAGATTGAAAAATTGTTTCCTAAAATTGTGTATTGTTAATGTGTTTAAAAACAAGGCATGATTGATTTCTAGATTATCTGACATGGAAACTGGGAACAAAGTCAGATAAATTTTCTGACGGTTAATCCTAGATTACCATTTATTTATTTTTTTAAGGATAATTGCATTCTTATCTATTTATTTATTGTATATGACTTTTGACTTGCTACAGTTCTTCACAATTTATGTCAATATTGGAAGGTCTAGGGTGCTTGCATTTGAACCTCTCTGATTCCTGTGAGAGGTTGAAGGCTCAGGGTGGGAATATCACTCTACAGAAAATTACATTCTTCAGCACAGGCCAATACCTGGAGTGCAAAAATAAACAAGAGTGTTGATAAAATTATATCTATGTATGGATATATTTGAGTTTCACTTTGAAATTCTTTTCTATTTCTGACTCAATTCAGAATTCCTGTGACAATCACACATCTTTAACATAGGCATAAGCATAGGAACTAGAGTTTATTAAATGCCTCCTTTGAAAGCAAGAGACTTATGATGTATGATTCTTTTTGGTCATCACTGAAGATTCAAAATGTAGATTTGATTTGTTGCAGGATTTAGTGTAAGCCTGAATGAAACTGATCTTTTTTAACAAGATTTGCATAAGATTTGAACCTGATACAGAGAAATTGTTCACTTAGAAGCTATAATAAAATGATGGCATGAACCTTTGAAAACCAAACTACAGTAACATGCTGGTTAGGGTCATAGACTTGGTGGTTGTTGCTGTGGATTTCAACTGTCTAGGTTTAGGAAAATACCTTTTTTCCAATGTCAGTATGCATAATAAATAAAGTAACAACGTTTTGTGATAACTAGCTACTGAGGCTGCATTCCTTAATGAGCTGGTCTGGAAGGCTTCAAAATAGCATGGCCAAAAAAATGAGTTGGCAAGCATTACTAACACAGGACCTCATTCTGTCTTTCAGAAACAAAGATCAGACAGGCATGTTAAGGGTTAAGAACAGGTCTGCTCGCAGCTAGAAATGCAGCGCTGGGAACTGTGTACAATATTAGAGCTTGCTTAAAAAGATTTGAGATCTGTTTGAAACAGGGTGATATTTCTGCGTAATTTACGAACCTTTTCAGAATCAATACAGCCATCTCAACTTCATCTAGTTTCAGATTTTTGCATTTTTGACATATTTTCAAAATTATTTCCTAACTCTTTTGTAATAATTCGCATTGATTGTGTGCATTTGATCAGAGTCAAAGCAATAAAATGCAGACTTCAGTGCTGCTACAGTCAGCACATACAGTGGTTATAGCTTCGTCTGGGCTTTTTGCTTTTAAGACACATTTTACTTTTGAAATCAGAATTTTTCTGAGCTGTCTTGAACTTTGAGAACTTCTTAAAATTAGAAATGGGTCTGAGGAGTTCTACACAAGCAGAATTACCTGAGATGCTAAAAAACATGCCACATGGATGTGTATCTATTTCACAACACCTCATAAAATCATGTGTACAATTATACATGTCTGTTTTCCTTTTGAAAGTAGGAATCAGTTCCAGTTTTCCCCTCTGTAAGGCATATATAGAGTGAAAGTAGTTTCTGGTTTCACACTCTAGGTGTATGCAGGTTTTATTACCAATTATTTGTCTATATTGTTTGATAAGAACAAAGGTTGAGTCAGTATCTTTTCCAGAGCCTTTGAGTGTGAATGTTCTTGCAGAGCCAAAGGCTTAAGACTGTGGCCAGCCCTTCTACAGGAACACAACAAAATGAGAAGATGCTTGGTTATAGCTGTTCCTAGGATCTTACCCATCCACTCTGCCTGGGACTTTGGGTGCATGCATGCCCTGTCTGCAACAACAAAAGCATTCCTTTAGTTTGTTAAATATAAAAGAGTGCTCTCAGCTTCTTAAGTTATTTGTTTCATTTCTCACTGGTACTACATCAATTTTGCTTCTGGTTATAAGATTTGAGCCTAAGCCTAACCCATTTCTATTTCCTTTCAATCCTAATTGATATTTACAATAATTTTCATGTATATACCTGATTATGAATATGATTACATTTCAGAAGATTCAGTCTTACTCGGTTTTCCCCTGTGTACATGAACAAGAAGGTCAATAACCATGAATGCACACGGAGCATGGTTGTTCCTTGATTGAACTTGGATGTTGCATCCTTTTTAACTTGCAGATCCTAGCAGTACTGATGATTGTGTGGCTGACTTTTGGTCCTTTGCTCCTTAAAATCTGAACTGAAACTGCAGAATTCTTTGAATACTTTTACATACATTTTGTTATGTGAAATTTGTACATCTTTGTGCATCTCCTGTGTCTGAGAATCACTGCAGCATGGCACTTGCATTCCTCAGGAGGTGCCCACACAGAAAATGCTGCCACTACAGAAGATATGTTGTCCTTATACATCATCTGATCCTCCTTGTCGGTCACTTGTGCCCTGAGGATGGTTTTGTACATTATAGTGTTGGAACTGGCTTCATAGTATATTTCCCTTTAAAGCAATTGTTACATTACAGGGGTAGTTGTACCATCTGAGGGTTTTAGGGCAGAAGGAGGTATAAGAACACGATTTAAAATGGTAGCAACGATCTGACTTTATTAGAATAGTGGAATAATAGCGCAGTTATGTTTTTACAACAGGGATATTGTTACTTATTGTGAAGAAAGAAACAGGAGTGAAAAGCTAGGTACTTACTCTGTAATCAACAGTGATTACAAAGAATAAAAGGAGGTAAATACAGCTGTTCTCTTGTGAACTGCTGAATCCAAAAAATAAAGAGCGGGAAGCTTTAGTACTTATCAGCTAGTTGAAGAGTTGTAAGAATACTAAAAGAAACCAAGCAAGCGTAGACAGACTGAGAAACGTATGGATGGTATTGAAAAGTAGGATCATATGGCATTTAGCTGTTCCTTTAGCTACATTTCACAGTCTACCAGTGTGCCTGCAAACATCGCCATTCTGTTTGCTGGAACTGAAACCATACTAGTTCAGAAAACTGTCTCTAAATACTGTTATTCCTTCCATTTTAAATGTCTCATTTAATATACACTAATAATGGTCAGCATTTGAAATCATGAATCCTGTGGTTTTCATGTTTAGAGCATATATTAAGTTTCAATATTCAAAATCACTTGAAAGTATGATTATTGTATTGCTGCAAACTTCCCAGTGGTCCTCAGGACTTGCCTGAAGGCAACTTTACAGGATATGTGAAGTAAGTTGCTATAGCAGAAAGCATTATTTTTTTTCCTGAATAGCTTCAGAGAAACACTTCTGGGTCAGTACATCCGAGCTCTATGGTAAAATGCATTATTAATGCCACCAGACCTTGGAGAACAGAGAATCAGCAAACGCTACTTGACCCTCATTACCTTGGGTGGGATAGGGGCTTGAAAGAGTCCACTCCTTCATAGACACAGCAAGAGAAGCTAGTGCTAGCTTTAGTAACAATGTGTGGTTGCACTAGAGTGCCATCATCATAATTTTCTCTTTCCTACTCATCCAGTCTTAATTAATCCTCCAATATGAGACTGATGCTGTGCACATGCTACCTTTAAAGAAGCAATAGGGAGTCAAGTCCCTGAATTGCCAAGTTGGAATAAAAGTGAATCTGAAAAGCGGTCACAGAGTAAACATGGACATATATTGCAGCAGAGAAGTGGTTTATTTGATCTCTTGCTATGACCCTGTGTGACTACTTTATACTACTGAGTCTGCACAGATGTCACTTTCTTACAGTCGTTTCTATACCTTGTTCTAAGAATTTCTTTAAGTCAGAGAATTTTGTTCCAAAAAATGAAAAATGTTATGATAGAGTGAAAGCCTTTTGTTTGAACAGATACGGGTGCCTCATTCTGAAACATGTTGCACTTGCTTCCTTCTCTCCTGCAGAGGGATATTTTATAGTGCTAATTATATAATTCTAGGTTATTCCTTTTAATTGTGGTCTGCTGTTGAATTGTTTTATGTTATGCCATCTACCTCATTTGTAGATGGCTTTTCTCACAAAATGGTCTGTTATACATGTGCTCACTGCAGTCCTCTTTTGACATTTATTGTATAACAGAACCTGTTTCATTATTTTTCAAAACTGCAGAAAAGAGCTTTGGTTCACATTGCTCCTTGTTGTCTTGCACAGAACTGTGTGCAAGTGGGGGAAGCAGAGTTTGACCTTAGATTAGAATAGCCAGTGTGGTGCACAGACCATTAGGGTTTATATAAACCTGCGTTCCACATGGCAGGTTTCCACACACAGTATATACATTCTAAAGCCGGAGTGCAGAGTATGAAGACAGATAAAGAATTGGATTTTAAAATAGTCAGAACAGAGTACTTGAAAATAGAGGGATTCAGTATGTTTAAGTGCAGAGAGAATTAAATGTGTTCTTATAAGAGTTACTTGCTAGCCCTATTTCTAAACCATACAAATGACTCAGGTAGTGGAATGCAGCAGTGAATCTGCTGATTATTCCGTTTGAGGGAGTAATGAATGCAAAGTTTACCAAAGGTAAAACGGAAATAAAGAATTGTGGATCACTTTTTAATTAGGTTTTGAGGTTCCAAAGTAATACCATTGGTTAATGAGAAGTAGTAAACTGTGTGAAAATAATAAATAGGTTCTCCAACAATGGGAAAAGAAGTTTGAAAAGGTTTTTTAGGACAGGGAAAAGCTTTTTCTTTATGTGCATCTAATGACCTGCTGGGAGTCTGTGCTCATTTTTAAAAGAGTGCTTTAACAAATTTTGGGTTATATTTTTAAGTTGTGGAGGCCCCAGTCATCAGTATCTTTCTGAAAGTCACTTAGTTGCCTAGGGGATTTCCTGCACACCACAGAGTAGCCTGGCTCAAAGTATCCCAAGCAGGTTCAGAATACAGGAGCAGGGTTCTGCTCAGCCGAATTCACTCTGCTGAGAAATGATGTGCTGTCACAGTTGTGGTGTACATTTGTCATAGCCCTTGTAGTTAGGGCTCACTTGGTGACCTACCCAACCTGGCATTTATAGTAAATATAAGTGGAATTTGATCTTAAGTCCAAAGGTATTTTTTAGTTAGCTCATCTTTAAAGAAGTTGGGCCACCCCAAAGGCAGATCTTGTCATATGTTATTTTAAAAATGCAGAATTGTGTCTATTTTATCTAGGCAGCTTAGATATTTTGTTTTCTTAGTTAAAATAATTCCTCATTTTAAAATGTCTATTGCAGTGATTTTAAATGCATCTTCTTAAAAGTCTTGACATTTTTATTATGGATAAAAATAGATTCTTTTATACCCAAATCCATATTTCTGTTAATTTTGTAAAGAAATGCTTTTTTATTCTGAAGCTTAAGAGTAAAAAAAATCACTGAAAAAATGGTGACTGTGACACTTTGGCATTTGCATGCGAACAACCTGTTTGTTATATAAAACAAGAGAGTTGGGGATGGGATTTGCATAATTTACTGTAAAACAGAGGAAGCATGCTTTTTCATTTTCAGTATTCCAGGCCAGCAGGAAGGAAATAAGGCTGTGGAGATGACTTCCGTATGTCTTGTTAGGAAAATAAAAGGGATATGCTTATCCTCAGTAGTCATGCTGAGCAGTTGGATGGATATAATTTGTAGAAGACATAAAACCTGTGGTTTTGGGTTTTTCTCCCAGTGGTGTCTGTTCAGACAGTGCCTGTCCTTGGCAAATGGCCAGTACATTCAGACAAGGAATAAAGAACGTTGGAATGAAACAGAAAATGAAGATAATGAGAGGGGAAAAAATTTATCTGTGGCTTTTATCTTTAAGAATGTGTTGGTTTTGTGTTTGGGTTTTTTTTGTGTGTGCATGTGGGTGTTTTTGTATGTAGTTTGTTTTATTTCTGAATGAATCGAGTATGGTGGCAGTCTTTCTGATACTGAGGATCAGAGGGATCAATCAAAAATTATTTATTTTCTTGAGACTTCAAACTTTGTATAGTTTTTTCAATTTAACTTAGTGAAAGGAATTTGGGCATTAAAAGAACACGGGATTTTTGGTGTCATTTCAAGCAACTCAGCCCAAGATCATCTTTTTAAAAAGCCCATATGCTGTTAGAAATTATTGGGCCAGAGCTTTGGTTGACAGGAGTGTTCAGTGAACATAGTTTGGTGTATGCTAGATCTTCAGCTTAGTAGTAATTTAATTCCATTTTTTGTTTTAATCTAATTGGTTTCAGGAATGCAATCCTTGTATTTACTGTCTGCAAAGGTACATCTGTGGATCTGAATGCAAGATGTGTGCTATTGCACAATTTGTGATAACTGTGTCTATGAGTAGCAGTTAATAGTAATTATGTATTTGTGCTGTCATGCTGGAATCTGTTATTGCATGCACTGAGTAGCATCTGCAGTGAGGACTAGAATGAGCTTGCATGGATGTGAGGCAGGACCCAATAACTACTGTGAGTCAAGGATGAGGAATACTAAAGTTGTGGTCAGAAGTTCACCGAGGAGCTGTGACTGCCACAGACTGCGACTTCCTCCAAATTACTCCTAGGATTTTGGAGCACCATCCTCGTCAGCTTTAGCAGAAATGCTGACAGTAGCTATAAAGAATAATTGCAAGTTCTTATGCTGCCCTCCCGAAAAAATCATGGGAAGACATCCCAAAGTGCAAGTTTAAGTAATTTATACTTTTTATAGCGTCTACTATTCTAGACTATTTGGGTGTGCCTTGACTAGCAAGCATTTATTTATTTATGAAAATGTTGGCATCTTCAAATGAATAAAAAGGGTGAAGGAAGTATGTTGAAGGAAGCATGTGGTATTGGTGAGGCAGGTTGAATGAAGTATATGCTAGCTGGTGGAGTTGAAGCCTGGAAGGAAAAAAGAAAATCGGAACTTTATCTCCCAATTACACTCTCATTTATACTTAGGGAACCGTATTTATTTAGTACTACATTCACATTGTGTTGGTATTTATAGCAGTATAAAGCCATATGCATCATTGTAAGAACTTAATAGTGGAAGCATCTTCAAAAAAATGTAACACCAAGTGACTCCACAAATGTCTTATCAGAACATTCAAATATCCTTATGACCTCAAATACAAACACTTCAAGCTAGCAAATTAATGCTCTACATTATTAATTACTTTAAATATGCTCTTAGGAAATGCATGCTATTGCTTTGCTAAAAGTTGAACCATTCCAACTTCATGCCTGTTACAGAAATTATAGGGTTTTCAGCTAGATCGATCAAGGTTTATGCACGTATGTTGCAAACGCCACAAAAGAAAAATTAATTCTAAAACCTATAAAAATAGCAATATGGGGAACAACAGCAATATAAAAATAGCAGTATGGGGAACAGGCTCAAGAATTCAGTTTTTTTCTGTACAGAGTCCTTGAGGTTATGAGAATTGATATATGGTAGGGTAATTGGATTGTGCTTAGCTCCAGGATGTGCAAAATCTCTTTGCTGTGATGTTAAGATTAAGGTTAGGGGTGCGTTAAAGATTAGGGTTGGAGACTCCAGAGTGACAATTGATACATTTATTTCTGGATCTTGTAGGATTTAATATGAAGGAGATGGGAATGAAAGGCTTATGGTGAGGGTGAATAAGAAACATAAAATTTATTTTTAGGGTATACTTAGAGTTAACAATGAAATAGGAACTGCTGTTTTTGAAAGCAGTGTTCAAGCAGCTAAGTTTATTCCTGGATTTCAGAAGATTTACAAGCATAGAAGCATGCAATAAATTGAGATCCTCAACCTCTGCTTCCCAAATCACCTTTAATTCTAGATGTAACCACAGCCTAGTGGATATATGTCTGCTTGAAGCTAAGCATAAACTGGATGCCCCACCTCGCACCAGCATTCATTCTGTCTGTGACTGCCTTTTGAGATAAAGCAATAAATGTTTGTCCTCCATAGTGAATTCAAACCTATTTCAAACTCTAGCCATAAGCATTGCTCAGCCTTCTGAGAAATAACAACATATTTTTTACTGCTGCCACACAGTTCATGTTAGTCCTGCAGCCTTGCAAGAGCAAGTAATAAATCAAGATCTGCTGTTTCTTTCCTGAGTCCTAGATCAAGGCCTGGTCCTAAGAATACCTTATGGAATCCTTTGAAAGGGAAGATCAGCTAATATTTGTTCTGGCCTACATTTTAGGACAAAAAATTAGATGAAGTCCAGTAATGAAACTGATAGAAAACTTACACTTCATGGTTAGGTAAAGATCCCTAAGGTTAAATGAAACTTAGGATTCTTCAAATTCATTTTAGGAGTAATACTTTTAGTGTATGCCAACTGAACTTAGATCTAGATGCCAGATTAATAGGCCTTGTTACCTGACAATGTTGGGGACTTGTTTTATATTTAAAATGATATTAGGGTTTGGGATGGAAAATGTGAAGGACCAGGGTAATGGTAAAAGAGCTTGGGGCTAAGATCAAAACCAGTGTGGATGTTACTAGTGTTTTTTGACTAGTTCTGGTGACCAAAGGGGGGAATTAAGTCTTTGAATTACAAGGCAAAAGTTTTATCACTCCATCCTGCAAGGTCCACAAGACTGGAATAATGTCTTGTAGCTGGAATCCATTGCCTTGATGTGAACCTAGGGTTAGGATTTGGAGCAAAGAACCAGATGTTCTGGGGCTTAAATCAAGTCCAGTGTAAGCTTCAGATGTGCATCTAATGTTATTGTCAAGGGTTGCACGGCCTGACCCAAAAGTTTTGGAGGTGGAGGGAAGAGCTGATGCTGTCAGTTTATGGCTTACTCATTCTTTTGTGGGATGCCTTGAGCTGATTTAGATAATGGATAGTCTAAGATTTTGTAGAAGTGAATACATTTTGATTATAAAGTGTAAAATTTTTGTTTAGGATTCTAGAAGTCTAGGGTGAAATGCCAGCAGAATAGAAGAGTATCTGGGTAGTTTCAGAGCAGGTTAGGCTTAGATTTAGAGTAAATCTCAGGTAATCTCATAGCTCAGAAAGGCTTACTGGTTTTCAGCGAGGAAAGGATATTGTTAACAGTGAAGGGTTATGGCAAATTCTGGGTAAGTACGGCTTTCTGGGCTTGCCTAGGGGTGCGGGATTTTCTTTTGTTAGGGCCAAAGATGAAAAGCTTATTGCTAAGTCATACAAGTCTTATGCAGTTAAGAAAAAGGGTAAGTGGCTTGCGTTTAACTCAATTACAAGTTCCTGGTTTCATTTAGGATGTGACTAGCTCTTGAGTTAGAATTTGGGACTCCAAGGACAGGAAAACTAAGCATAGATTTACACATATGCCTACAAGGTCCAGCAGACTGGGGTGAGGACTGGTACTGAGAAGTGCAATTTATGTTGTATAGATAAAATATCCATCACCTTAACTGGCAGAAAAGACACAAACTCCTGGATTTAAATATGTGTATGAAGTTAAAGGTGTAAATTGTCATATATTGAAACCAAGCTTCCTATAGGTATCTATAATAGTCTTATTCTTTGTCCACCAGGCACAGAAAGAGCTGATACAATAAACTAATATCTACAAAAAAAAACCAACAGTGAAGTATAAATTATCACTGTAACAGATGATTCCACTGTAGTAATGTTAACTAGAAAACTTGTGGCATTTATAGAAAACCAGAAATGGAAAATAGGAGTAAATTTTCTACTTTATCCGGTAAACTGGAGACTTGGGTTCTTATAGTTTGAAACAGAATGTGATGATAAACTAAACTTATTTTTCATCCCTGTTTTTTATCATTTTATAACTAGTTGTGTTCTCGCTATACCCATTGCACATCTCTCACAAATAAGATGTGTTCTACTTGGCCCCAACTGTAATAATATTGCTGGTTGAACTATTCATGCCAAAAGGAGGCAGGAAATGGGAAGGAAAGTATCTTGTTGCAGTGGTTGAATAAAGTTTTATTGTGTAATTCCAAGCAAGTGAAAGCGGAAATAACATTTCAGTGGCCTTGCCAGCCTTTGTTCAATATTTCTAATTAGTCAAACCAAGATTAATTTAACATTTTTCAACATTTTTGATAGCCCCCGTTTCCCCGCCCCCCCCCCCAATGGTACTAAAAGAGGCAAACAAATTAATTTTACTTTTAAAGTTTTTATCCCAACAGAACTACTACATATGATAATTTAATACCCTTCAGCTTTGGGACTTGAAAATCTTCCTATCAATATTAATTGCTTAGAGGATGTTCTTGGTGTTCTGATGTTTGTGTATCAATATGTCCTGGGTTCAGCCAGTGTATGAATATGACCTGGGTTCACCCAGGTATTGCCTCAGGAAATGCTACCACTCAGTCATAATGCTGAAGAGAAATATTAGAAATAGCCAAAACATTTCATGGAAGGACCCCCATTAAAAAAGTATTCTAGCTTTGCTATAATGCAGGTAATTTCAAAACATATGTTACCAAAATCAGTATTTGTAATTTTAATTAATATTTACAGGATTGTGTAAACACACATTTTTATAAGAAATGCTTTTCATTAGATTTTGTACTCCAGGTTTATTAATTTTATGTTTATGTATAAAATTAACACTTCATCTACCACCCAACCAGGTGGTTACTGCTCCAAAGCCCTTTTTTATTGCATGGAAATGTGTTTTACTACTTTATAGAAATACTTTGAAAAATATGACTATTGTAAAATAAACTATGATGATAAAATGTTTATCATGCTCCTTATTGAAAAATGAATACTTGGTCATAAACAAAAGAATACAGTATAATAAAGAAAGTGTTGGTGTTTCTGTTGTCCTAATACAAAGCTCTCTGGAGTAACTATGTAGTTCTTATTTACTATAAGAGGTCTGTAAAAATAATAGTAATAGTGATAATATAAGCCTGGTTGCATTCTTTTGCAGAGTATTTAATCATGAGCTCATATCTCAGCTGAAGACTGTAGAGAATCTTATACCTGCCTAGTGGCATGCATTTAGAGGATGTTTGAAATCAGTCTTTATTTATTGCTGTGTTTAAACTGTTGAAAGTACATCTGCAGTAACTGCATGGTAATGTAAGAGGCTGACAATCTAATCTTAAGTAGTGAAGATTGTCCCTGGAGTTGTAAAGCTCAGCATTTCTGAAAAATTAGGGTGTGATTTAGGAGCTAAGTGTTAGTGTGGTCTGCAGGTCACATTAGAAGTGCAGCAAAAATAAATAACACAAGTGAGAATATACAAGAAAGCATGAACTACATGTAATTGGCTAATAACTGCTGACATGCTCAGCTGTGAATCATTCTCAGCTGAGGGAGACTGACTGCAAGAGACATCAAACAGATGTAAAGTCATTTTTAAAATTCTAGAGAAGTACCATTAATCCCCAAAACAGTGTAGTGAGGATTCCCGTATGACTACTTTGCGTATAGCTCATCAAGCCAAAGCCATATCTTCTCATAAAATGATAGTTTATTCAGCTTCATATGTGATTTTTCTTTCAGCTGTGTCCAACAAGCTATTTCTAAATACATTTAACTTGTAATGATTTGTGCAAGGGAGTGGGAGTGCTTTTCCAATCAGTTGAGGGAAAAAAGTTTTTGAACAGTGTAGCATATTGAAATGAGAAAAGATTTTTTTTATTCAGCCCTTGATAGAGCCGCTGCTGTCAGCAGGTGCAGCTGTTATGCGGCTGTGTTGCCTGAGCTCTACTGAAAGCTACGTCTAGGGGTTTTCCATAGAGAGCAAAAGCAGCATCTTTTGCTTATTTATGTGAATGGCAAAAGGAGAGCCCTGGGACACATTTGGCTTTTGAATTTGAAAATACTTATTTTCAGCTGAGCATTTCCTTAAATTTATTACTTTTTTTTTTTTTTAAGTAGCATCATCCTTTTGCATTTCCTATGCAATTTATAGATGAGGAAATTGAGACACGGAGAAGTTGAGTAACGTCTGTGGGGTCAAGCAGCACTAGAGTACAACAGTTACAGGGAAAGCCTGGTAGTTGGCTTGCAGCAAATACCGAGTAATAACATCTCTCATACAACAGCATGTGCTGTCTTAAAAATGGTGGTATTCCCATTTCTCAGCTCCATTTGTTGTTTGATCTTGGTTATATGTCCTTTACAAGCAGCTTCTTCATAAATAGGAGGAAAGGTCCCATTCTTTAGCATCTCACCTTTAATAGCTGAAGACATTAAATTATTCATTTTTGATATGGTGTGACTGGGAAGATGAAGTACTCAGCTGGAGCTCTGGATGCTGGTTGCACTTTCTTGCTCACCTAAAGGTCTGCACCTTAGCTTTTGGCAAGCATCTTTCCCACTTGGGGCTTACATTTTCAGGAGGGTCTTTTTTAAAAAAAACACAATTTTCTCTTATTCTTCCCCTCTTACTTGCTCTTGAAAGAACACTGCTCCTGCAGTGTTCTTTCACTGTCCACTGCAGGAGCAGGCATTTTTAATTGCACAAGTAATTCTACAACTTAAAGCATAGGATTTCATGGTTACAGGATAAACAGAAGCTCAAAAACACTTCCTATGCTTTTGAGATCAGTGGTAGTTAGCCATGTGCTTCTGATAGCTACTCATTCACTTGATTTGGATTTTCTTGGTTTCTCACCTCTTTTGCATGTCTAGCTAGTCACAGATGTAATAATATCTTCTGTTTTTTTTCTTTCTATTTCAGAATTGATTTATTGAACCAGCATGCTATCAGATAATGACTAGGCCCATAAAGAACTTTGCCATGTACCGTCCTAGGGTTTTTTAATTGCAACCTGTTCATCTTTCCAGGTTTGTCGTTGGGTATTTTTTTCTTATCTGTAAATTATACTTAGATGATCCATAGCTTTAATTACTGCAGCTTATTATATTTTGGACAGCAGTGGTATTATCTGAAAAAGATAGAACAGTACAAAGATACAACAACTTATCTTCAAAGCAATGCTGCTGTTGAGGTATCACTGAGCACCTACATTCAGTGTGTTGTTCAGCACTGAATATAATGCATTTACTGTGTTTCCATCTGTTGTTTATTTTTTCCAAACAAGTGCTAATTTCATTACTACAACACACAGGAGAGAAGGAATGAAACAGTTGACCAGCAGTGAGCATTCATACTATATTTCCTGAGAGGAGGACATAGTTTGTAAAAGTCACTCCCATAGAGGAATCAAGTTTTGTCTTATAAGCAAGGCTAGCTAGAAAACTGATTTCTCTGTAGTTTTGTTTTGCTACTTATCCCCTGTTCAGCGCTCATGAGAGGCTCCAGAGGTGCCCCACTGGCCCGTTTCACTGGAAGTGATCAGCCATTAGCCACTCTTTGCATATCTGTACAAACTCGGGTGGTTGGGAAGGTCTGTTAGGAGCAGTGGAGCCAGTAGATCGAGAAGCAGGGCTAGGAGTGAGGCCGCACGGGGCTGTGGTCTCTGTTGCTTCGTGAAGGGAAGGCTGGTAAAGGAGCTCTCCTCTTCCCCAGAATGGCAAAGGTAATTTAACAGAAAATGATGTTATATCAGTAAGATCTGGTGTATTGCAATTAACTAGAATTTCTAACCTCCGGTTTACCCATACCTAATTTCTTTCTTTCCGATTTTGCTAAATAGTGTTTCATGGCTGAATAATTAATCTTGCACATAAAGTCTGTAGAAATTAGAATGTGGATGAGTAGCTCATTACCTAGGAAAAAAAAAAACCCAAAGCCTTAACAATGCAGGTTTGGGGTCACAGAGTTGAAAAGAGGAACGAGGAGCACATTGTGGAATGACTTCTGTTAATCTGATCTGCCTGTGCAGCTGTCTGAGAAGTGTTCAGGTTCACCTTGTGCTGGAATAAAGTTAATAAACATAGCTCACTGCTTAGCAGAAAATAGATTGTCAGCTCCCAAAAATAAATGGATAAAAAATGAATTAAATTGCTTGAGTAAGAAGGATATAGAGCATACTGATACAGCAACAGTTATGAAAAAGACCTTCGTAAGTCATACTTTTGATATGTTAGGTATGGACTTTTAACGTGGAGAAAGAAATATAGTAGTCTCCCCTTTGGGTCAAATGTCATTCGTTTAATTGATAGCCACTGTGGGGATGGGGAGGGAGAATAGAAAAGAATAAAATAGCCTTTAGCAATATCTTTTTGCAGTGTGTGCTCAGTACTGTCCGGCTTTTCATCATGTGTTAGTGCTGTGAAGCCGGTCTTGCAACACAGTTGAAGAAACTGCGGAAGATGCTTTCCAACCGTGTGAGCTAGTTTTGTGTACAAAGTCACCAGTGAATGTTTGCTGTCCTCCCAGCCCTCATCTGTCATCTGAATTGATTTGACTGAAAGGAGCTGGTTATTGTTTGATCTACTTAAACATATAATGCGTTTAAAACTGTCGGGTTTTTAGGCTTTAAGAGCTTTCCTGGATCTTGTAATCTGGATAAAATTTGGGAATCTTTAAGGGGCTGTCACTCACAGCACCAGGTTCCATATTGCTCCTCTTATGACAGCATTCATCAGCCTAAATTCCTGCTACTCAGGGCTCCTGACAGGCCAGAACCAACCTGTGCAAGCTCTCCAGGGGCTGGGAGCAAAGTCAGTTCCACCTAATGCAAGTCCTTTTTTGAGAGTTAGAAATGTTAGTGAATCTTTAAATAACTCTAGCAAAGACTGGTAGCACATTCAGAGAGACAATCTCTCACAGTTGGGGTTTTGTTTGGTGGGTGGTTTTGGGGAGGGGTTGGTTGTTTAGTTGTTTGTTTGGGGGTTTTTGCCTTTTTTTGTTTGCTTGTGTGTTTTTAAGGTTTAACTCCTAGATTGTACTTTTGGCACCTACAGTTGCCTATCTGTGAAACCAGTTACAGATAGAAATGACAGCACTTAGCCGTACAAATACATGGAACACTGTTGCAATAAGTGATTAGGATTTAAATGAAGTAATTGTACTTACAATTAATTGCCTTCCTGACTGATTACAGATAGCACTGAGAGAAAACTGTTTAAAAGAGCTTGAGTGTGGTAGCAGACTAATAATAGAACTTCAGACTTGAGCCAAAGAGAGCAGGCAGCAAGAGTAAATAAGTGGCCTACATGTGTAGGTGAACAAGCAAGAAAGCAAGTTTATATTTTTATTTTCTGTACTTTCTTTCAGTGCTAATGGATAATATACACTGTGATTTTACTGAAACTAGTGGTATTTAGAAGGAAAACTTTTAATGTAAAATGTCAACACAATCTTTACATACTTTTCCTGCACAGTTCAGTGGAGTATGAAAAGACATTGTATCCTTTCCTGCAGGAAGTTGGTCCTGCTACTGTAGTTTGTATTCATCCTTAACCATTAGTGAATACCTCACAGGAGTATCGTGGCTGGGTCTGAACAGATGTGCTGTATATGTCAAACTAGTTTTCAGTTTTCAAGCCATGCTGAATTTGCAGCCATCCTGTGCAGCTTATCATACATTCATCCTATCAACACGAAAAGCTATTTTCCAGTGCTAACAGGCTGGATTTAGTGTCATAGTGGACTCATCAGTAGAGTATAAAATTCTGAGCTGTGTAGCATTTGCCAAAAAACAGGAAAAAAATGTTTCCGCGGCAGATCTGCCTCATCCACTTTCCTAACCACTGCAAGCACTTAAAATTGACAGCATTTTGACTATATTTATGTAAAAGTAATTTTTTTTTTCATTCATTCTTCATTGCATGTATTAATTTATTTTTCTACTGTATTCTGGGGGCTGCTTGGTAATGTTCTAATAGCACAGTGCCCAATCAGCTTGAGTAGCACTCCTGAAATTCATGAAGACAACTGGCTTCTGTCTTCTCTGTGGTTTCATATGGGACTGTAACACAAATTAACACATAGGTGCTCGTCATTAGCATACTTCTCTGAAGAAAATCAAAGAATTGTGGAGTGATGTTAACCTGTGAAGAGGCTGAGAAGTTGGTAGATCTCTGAAAACTTCTGGAAGAAAGCTGACTTTCTGTGTCATGAATGCCTCTGCATTGCAGTACTGAAACAAAGCAGGTGGGAAGGATCATTGATCTACTCCTAAGGCAGAGTGGATACTTTGGTTACATGCGTGCACTTTTATGAAGCTGAGCATGTGATGAGCTGGCTGTGCTCAAGTTTGGGCTGCTTTGACTTTTTGAGTCATACATAGTGTATTACAACTCTTCAGATTCCCAGCAAGCTGTGGTCATGTTTTGGTATCAGTTCTGCAAATTAAACATGGTCTTAGGCTTTTTGATCAAAAATAGATGAAGGAATTTGTTCAAGTTGGGTGGTTAAGGTGTCTATGCTAGTGTGAGCTTGGTATTTCCTTTGTCAGATCTATGGCTTTGAATTTTGGTTAAACACTCTCCGTATGATATTAAACTGTTGCATAGATAAAGCTGTTGCTTTTTTCATATTTCATTGATTTATTTACAGTAATTGACTGTGATACGCTTAATTTGTCAGTTCTCTGTATAGACACTAAATTATCTTTTCTCTGGTTTGTGGCTCAACATTTGCTTCCTATTTTGATCTTGCTACAGATCAAACATTAGAATATGTATTATATGCTCTGTTTCAGCATTTTGGTATAATCTGATTATATCTAGGACCTGGAGTATTTTCAACAATATTTAGACTCTGGAGTCACTGGGAATGTAAAAGGCTTCAGTAATTTCTACATATTATGTTTAATGGTGTTTACTAATTATTAAAGCATTCCATTTGTAAACATTCTTTGTTTCCCTTGCTGGGAAATACAAACACACAAAAACTTATGAACCATGTTTTCAAAAAGGGAGATCCAGAGCATTGAAATGAGTATCCATCACGTATTCTGTAATCACAAAACATGAAAACATGCTGTACAGATCATTTATATTTCGGATTAACACTGAATCCTGTATTCCATTGCATCTTGGGTTTAACTGGTATTATATAAATGATGCATAAAGATATAAGTATTATATTAGTATGCACCTTGTTTCTTCCTATGGCAGGTTTTTTGTTTATGAAAGTGTTGAAGTTGTGCTAGGAATATGACTGTAGAGCATCTCTGCACCTAATTTCCAGCAGATTTTCTATATATTTCATAAAATCAGTATAAGCATATTTGTGAATCAGGGTTGGAGGATTGTTTGTTTCATCTGTATATACACACACCCTCACCCTTCCAATGATAACTAGCTGCCCAGAACCCAATTCTCAGAGCTTTCATGCCACAAAGAGTTTGAAAAGTCTGGTACATAATGGGTAACTCACCTCATCCCAAACACATGGTCAGTGTGTGTAGCTGATGTTATTTTGAAAGAGCATTTTTCCAGGTATGTAGGTTGCTGGAATAATGAATAATTTCAGGAATGAGTGGAATATAAAGTGTCTGAAAACTAAACCATACTCTGACAGTTTAGGAAGTTTTGGATAAACATATTTTGTTTTCCTTTTGCAAGAAAGAGCAATTTCTTTTGATTTTCCTTTCTGAAGAGGTGGAAAGAGCCTGCAGGTAAGCTTGGGGAGGGAGCTGATCTTGGCTGAACAGCGTCTGAGCTGGTAGCCTCGAGGAAGGCTTTTGTAGCTCTGTGGGTTAACTCTGATTATGCACTCATCTGAAGCTGACTTTGAGTTTTTGCTGCAGTGTCCTACAGTCTGTAGAGCATTATTTTTAATGTGTTTTCTTAAGGCTTAAAAATTCTCTCAGCTGTGGGGATATTTTTGTTCTGTTGGAAGTGCTTCATTTATTTCACTGGACCCCCTGGTGTACAACCCCACTGAATCTGGTGGATTCTGAGTCTTTTATTCTGGCTTGGAAAAAGTTTTCTTAAAAGAAATGAAGTGGAAAATCCATGAAAAATACTGTGTGATGGAAAAGAAATATACTATGGGATATAACCACTCCAAATAACAGTCTGGAAGGTAGCATTGAAAGACCTGATCACCACCTTCAGCTCATTGGAAGCAGCCAAATTAAACCAGCTGCTCTTGGTAAATGGCAGCCTGAGCAAAATGGGAGCAGGAAGTGGAGAGGGATGGGGGAAACAGATTGGGATGCAACAGAGAAACAACTGCATTGGGAAGTGGCAGTAGAAAGGGATTGTTTCTGCCATAGGGAATGTAGTGATCTTGAAGGAAATCCCTTGTCTGTGGAGAGAGCAACGGCTTGATTGCTGGAAGAACTGTGAACTCTGGCAAAGGACACAGACGATGCTGATATATCACTGTAGCAAGGCTTTTGAAGTTGGGATGAGAAAGTTTGAAACTATCTAATGCCAAAATGATAAATTAATGTAAAATTTAGGCACCTGTGTTTATGTTTTGATAATTTCATGGGTCTGCCATTGCCTTTAATGCAATATAACATTCTTGATATAGTGCAAATGAAAAGGGAAGGAAGATCTCTACTGAGGGATAGGATAGATGGTTAATTTCTTAAGGAAAAAGAGTCAAATACAGGCAGAAAGAAACCACATCCTTATACTTGCTAGTACATCATGAGACTCCTTTATTTTGCTTCAAGTAATTTTCTGGCAAGTGTGTTTCACTTCTATATGGCTATTAAACTCTAAATGCTTTCCACAATCAAGTGATTGTTGAATATTCAGAAAACATTACACTAAATCTAAATTACATGTTTATTCAGACACGGTAGGACTTGATTCCTCAATGTTCATAGATATATATACATTTTTGGTGTAAAAGTAAATTTGAGTTCTGGAAGTACCTAGGGGATTCTCTTCTGCCAACAAGGAATTAGATGGCATTAAACTGGATTCTTTCACATAGATTTTGTTAGGAAAAGCTTCATTTAAGGACAGCATGTCTCATTGATTAGTCTTGTTCTAGAAAGCCTGTGTATTATTCTAGATGGTTCAGATGCAGTTCAGCAGAAAAGCCTCCTACAGCACTGTGAAAGATGATTTTGTCTATCAGTGCAGTGGCTCCCACAAGGGGTATCAACAAAGCCTTTCAATGCAGTGCTGCATCAAAGCATATTGGCCACTTGGATGAGAATCTTCTACCTATTCTGCCAAATGGCCTGTGTTTTGCTCAGCTCTCAGTGGGATTTATCCCTACTCACAAAGCTCTGAGTATGGGAAGACCATAGCAGATTCAAAGGCAGGACCAAAGCATTTCACAAGACTAAAAACTGTATTAGCTACACAGACTGCATACAAAAATGTGTTCTGTACTTAGTTGAAACTATGATCTAAATGCCTTTTTTAGCCAGAGTCCTGTCATTCTTTCAGTCATGATCTCCATTTGGCCTTTAAGAAAGCAGGAGTGATGGTGAGAAAAAAGACAAAAGATCTACAACACTCTCTTTCAGGTTAAGTTCTCTAATTCAGATACATGATTATTAGTTATTAGCAGGCTTTAAAAGAATTTTTGACTTCCTACAGATTTATTTGCTTCTTTTAATTTTATTTTTTTATTATTTTTCCTAGCATGTTTATGAAAGCGCCTGGCTATTCTATGGATGTGCTGTGAATAATTCTGCAGGGGAATGGGATAAAACACAAGTGCTACATGTATCAAGAATATAGGCTGCTTTAATATTTTTGGCTGTATGTGTCTCAGGATTCCTAAATTATAATTTGCTTGGGTAAATAATTGCAGAAAACAACATCAGCAGTAACAAACACAACACTGCAGTTCATTCTTTTAGTCAACATTTTGTTTTGATTTTCTGTCTTCTACAGTAGCAAATCTATCACTGTCAACAAGTATTTTCTGGCTTTTATGGGAAAAAAAATGCACAGCTCTTATTGCTTTGTTAATGCAAGCTGCTTTCATATGTTTCCTTCCTACTTTGCAAAAATATGGCACTTACCAGTTGATATTTCCCAGCTAAGTTATATGTAGTATTTATCCTTGCATAAAAGGTGCTATATGTAACACACCTTTTGCAAGAGGGCAAGTAACAGTAAATACTCGGCTTCCATAACCATATGCAAAAATTGCTTGGTGATACTCTATGCAATCCCAGAATATAGTGATGCACGGTTAGACTCCACAACTCGTTAAAGTTGTAAAGTAGTATGCTTTTTATTCAGCGCTGAGGTGCATGGGGATAGCTCCTTCAAAGCATGCA
>JBAFWW010029229.1:0-12581 GCA_036873685.1 Agapornis canus
AGGGGGAATGGCTTTAAACTGACAGAGGGGAGATTTAGATTAGATATTAGGAAAAGCATCTTACCTATGAGGGTAGATGCCAGAACAGGCTGCCCAGAGAAGTTGTGGCTGTCCCATGCCTGTCTGTGTTCAAGGCCAGGCTGGACAGAGCTATGAGCAACCTTGTCTATTGGTAGGTATCCGTGTCCATGTCAGGGGAGTTGGAACTACTTGCTGTTTAAGGTCCCTTACAACCCAAACCATTCTAGGATTCTATGATTCTATGGTTCTGTGATTAGCTGAAGGAACATCCCTGCTCCTGGAGAGAATCTGGTGCACTGGGCAAAGTTACTCCTCAAGCACAGACTTTCCTTCAAGACAATACCTCTTGAAATATCCTATCACAAGAACATGAACATCAGCAGGGAAAATTTTTTAGGGTGCACAGCAGGCCTATATAGCAGGCAACCTGCAGGTTCATAGGAGGACTGTTAAAAAGGGCTTTATTGCCCATGCCACCGGGTATTATCCTGCTTCACAGTGACAGCTCCCTGAAGCCTCTCTTCCTTCCCCTCCTTTTTGCCATACCTCCTCCCTAGTGCTGACAAGGAGGCTTATACTGAAGAAAGAGTAAAGGGATTGTTATTTGCCAGAATAATGCTGTAGAATGTAGTAAGTTGCCTCCTGTACATAAGAATTCACAATCTGGAATGCTGAGGGACAAGCAAGAGCAAGCAGGGGAATGGAATTTCTTCCTCTAGTTTCCCCTCCCAAATATTAAATTTAAATATGCTTAATAAGTGGAAAACTTATGTAGTCATGGAAGTTTTAATCCTGATGGACAATGGAAAACATAACACATTGCTGTTCCTGGAAAACTAATGTCTGAGGGCTAGCCAGATATCCTTAACAACTTCAACTAAGCCATTTGATCAGTCAAAATCAATATCTAGAAACTTATTCGGCTGTGAAGAGAAGAGCAGTCCTAGCCAGGAAAAATAATTCCTCTCAGGCAACCAAAGCAACAAATGAGGAAATGAGTGACTGAAATCACACTGCAATAAAAGTCTGACAATAATGTTATGGCTTTAAGATCTATGAATATAATCATAGACTGTATTTGTCCGAACAACATTTGTGCTCTTCATGCTTTGACATAAAAATCTGCCTCAAGACATTACTGTTTTGTGGCTAATTACTTGCCATGAGCATGAGGCACAGACCCATGGCACAGCCACCACCCATTTGCAGCACTTGTTTGAGCAAAGGCAGCATGGGCTGTGGGATCTCAGTTCAGATCCCGCTGATGATCCTGACTGAGGAGTAAAAAGGTGTTCCCTGCAGTGGGTTGAGCACTGCATATTTCTCAACTGCACACAGGATATCATAAAAAGGGTTACTACTTGAAGTCATATAAGGTTAGTACGTCAGACCTATGTGGAAACAGCAGTATGCTCATGTCCAAAGTATTCCTTTGAGTACTTCCTATAGACTTTCTGCTACAGAGACTGGTTCACACCTCTAACCAAGAGCATAGGGATGTCCTCTTGAATTCTGTGAATGGATTAGAAGCCTCATGCTGATAAGGTTGGAGACCATTGTTTGGTCTCTAAGCAAAATCTTTGGAAAAGGTAAATGAAATAGAAGAGATGGAAGCATATGTAGGGGCAGGATGAGAAGGTAGGTCACGAAAGATGGACCTATGGAATGAACATACCTTTTGGAATACATGTAGAACCTGAGGATGTAAGTATGATATATTCTGAACTCAGATCACAAATGAGGCCTGATACACATCCAGATTTCCCTTATACACCTCATAACCTATGGAACTACAACACCAAGAGGTGTGTGTTTCAGTACCTCAGGCATTTTGAGCTCTTGGCAACTCTGCTCCAAATAGACTTAACCTCTATAATTGCCACATATTTGCTAGAAGTATTGAGATGGTTTTAAGCTGAAGTCTTTGGTTTATGTCTTCATTTCCCCTGTTTCTGGTCCTTTGCAATTCAGAGAGCAGCATCTATAGCTCTAGAGGAACCATCTTGTAGTTTCCTGGTTTGGTTTTGGAGAATACAGTTTGATATACAAAAGCAGTGCTAGAGCATGAAATGCAATATAGGAGAAATCATCACAAAATCACTTTTCTAATATTGGCTTGGCCTTGCTTCTGGTTTGGTTTTGGGTTTTCTAAATAAAAACATTTTGGTGTTGAGAAGCATGCTCCATCAGTGGGCTCACCATATAAAAAGGACTGACTAAATCATGCATAATGAATCCATTAAATCTGCCAGTGAGGACTGAGATATGTACTTCCTGTTAAAAATATACATAAATTTTAGGATGTTTAGTTGCTGCAGGTAGCAGAGTTCATCAGAAGCTGCATGGAATGTTGTGCAGATCTGGGTGGCAGATCCTGAGTTTAGCCACAGGGTTTGTGGATTCCTCAGGCAAAGCCATCAGCTCTTGCAGACTTCCCAAGTATTGCAGCTAGAAGAGAAAATGAGCCAATGTTTTCTCAGAGAAAGACTCCTCATGTCTATGTGACAGCTCTGGGTTTCCTTGTTTTCCACCTCCTCTCCCTGATTAACTTTTCATTTAAAGAAGAAGAAAGCTGAACATCAGGGAAAATCAATCTTTGTCGTCCATGAGTAGGCTTAAAATGTAAGAACTACATAAAGGGACAAAGGATGTCTCTTCTGATGTAGATCAGCTCAGGATTTCTTTAACAAGCCTGATCCCAGTGAGCCACTGCCCTTTGGCCCTGTTACAGCATCCTAATGCCTTAGATCTTCTGATCAGTACTTTACACAAGTAAAAGCAGTACTGTACCTTCCCACATGCAGACTTCAGATCCTCTTCCCATCTTTTAGAGAGACTGATTTTGAAAAGAAAGCCTGCAGCTACTCAGGCAAATTCAGAACAAGAGGGAGGGGAAAATTAGGAGTGGCTGTAGGGAGCAGGCACAAGGGAGTACCCTCAGACAGGAGACAGGCAAATTCAATTATGTGACAGACATAAGCCTGCCACTGAGGTCAAGTACAGAGGTTAATGAAATAATGACAGGGGAGGACCTTAGCTGGTAGAGGCCTGTGAGTGAAGCATCTAGTACCAGCTCTCTCCCAGCTCAGGGTATTGGTGCTCTGCTGTCCTGGGGTCCCTTGAGTAAGGCATAGTCATGACCCGCAGATTCCACTGGGATTCCTCTTCCCCCTGGTCCCTGGGGTTGCAAGAGAGCCAGCAATGCCTGGTGCTCAGCACAAGTCTGTACCTCCATTGTCCAAGCTGCTCTATTAATGAAAACCAAGAGCAAAATGCCTTTAACAGGTAATTTTTATTTGCTTTGGCATTAGTGGTAGTGGCACACAAGTTTTTCTCCTAGAAACAGGTATGCATGGTCTTTACAACCAATCCTGCCCCATGTGCATCAGTTCTGAAAAATTAATGTGGAAGCAGTCTTTTTCAAACTGAGTCTATCCACAGGCAAGGTTCATGGAGGTTGGGGCCCCACACACTTACTGTGCAATAAACCAGCCTAGAAAGGCCTATCACAGGCTTTGACTGAGGTTTATTTCACAGCTGAGCACTTTTACCCTGACAGGTAAATGGTCTTGAAGGAAGAAAACAATGACTAAGTGTAGACTTCCACAGGAAGAGATGTCCAGACCTTTACGCAAAAACTACAGCTTATTTTTTTTCCTTTTTAAAAGTACCTTCAAGTCAGAACAATGAAGTTGTTCCATGCACTGATTCAGATTTTAAATGCTCTCCTGATGATGACTGCATTGCCACAACTGACCCTACTAAATAAAGGAGCTTTATTTAATGTGGCCCTCAATAAATGCTATACTGTGTCCTCAAATGATGGAACTGTGTAGCCAGCCTCTTGTTAGCTAACCTAATTTTTTGTCTAAAGACAGTAGTATAGTAAATGTCACATCTGTTAAGTTGATGAGATGCTCTTCTATTTTATATAAAACCTGTGTTTTGGGGGAATTAGATGCAACAATCCAGCTGTAGTTCATGACCAAGAAAATGATATATTATGTAAACTATTATCCAAACAAATAGGCAAATGAAATAAACCCACTTCTTTCTAAACGAGTAAGCAAACTGCAGAGAGAAGGTAGCAGTGATGACAGGTAAAGGTAGCAGAAGGAAAGATGCCTGCTATACAATAGCTTGTCAACTGAGGAAGGAGACCTCTGAGTGATTGTATTTGAGCTACAAGAATTGGAAATACGTGTTTGCACACATATATGGAGGAGTAATGTGAACAGTGGTGAGGTCCCCTTACTTTGATGTCTACTGGAAGCCTGAGTAAAAAGCAAAACAAACAAGAGATGCAAATCTACATTTTCATACTGCAAAACAACCTGTACTATAGGATTTGATCCTCTTGTGGTATAATCCCGGCTCTAATTACATAGGAACAGCATTTGTGGTAGCGTCAGGACAAATGTTACCTGCATTAGGTCTTGAACAAACATGAATCGAGAAATGTAGGTGTTCTCCAACTTACCACGTCCACATAACACCACTTAATTGATTCGATTGGGTGCTATAGGCACCCAACTATTCGAAAAGCTTGTGTTTTGAATGCCCTCTAGTGGCTTCTGCCACCTGCAAGAGAACTCGCATGCTTCCTTGCTCAGGAAACCCTTGAACCCAAAGGGCTGTGGAGCAGGGCCGCAAAGGCAGGAAGGGTTGGCAAGAAGACATGCCAGGTGAGCCAGCTGGCTGAAGAGATGGAGATGGTATTGGGCTCCGTTTTCTCTCAAGAATTTAGAGCTCACTTATAATGACTTTTAATAACTGGTTTCATGCCTGTAGTCATTAACATTTTTGAATGTGATTTGTCATAGAGGAGCATAAGCTCTCCAATTGCCTCCTGGAGGGAGGAGAGGGGGAAACACTATGGGCTGCATTTGAATATGTACAGTTATGTTATTTATTCCTACACTCCCTTATGTCATTTGCCTCACAGCAATTCTCTTTGGATTTTGCATAGCTCCAATTTAAAGCTTATGCCAGAAAATTAGCATTGTGGGGGCAAGAAACATTCTCAGAAAAAATTGCTTCTCTTTGGGGTGTACTTGTATGCAAAGGCAGACCCAGCCAGGCTTTGTGCTGCAACTTGGGCATCTTTACTGCACAGAGAAACCAAGGTATCTGGGGGATTTGCGCTCAAAACCTGTATGTAGGCACAGTCCTCAAAGCTTTCCTGAGCTGGCCCTATCAGCTACTTCCAGCAGCAGATGCAAAATTAGTCTATGTGTTTTAATAATTAACAGAAGTGATAAAAGTCTGCAAGGTATCTCTAAGTGCAAGACCTTGTCTGCTCTAAACAGTTTGTAAACTAGACTTCTGTGTTTTCATCTGCTTTTTGATGTGACGCCTATCTTAATATAGTAATCAGCAACAAGCAGGAGGGTGTATTAACATGTTTCATGTGTTAGCATTGCTACAGGCGAGAAAATACTTGAACTTTGAGAAAAGAAGCAAACCAAAACCATAGAGTAAGATCAAAGTGAAATATCTGATGATTTTTCTTCTACAGAGAGTTTCCTTCTTTTGCTCCTCATCTTTTCTGAGATGTTTCAGCTTTTGGAGGTCACTCTTAGCTATATTTTGGCAAAAGATGACATGGACACATGGATACAAGCATTAAAGCAGTCTCATAGGACCAGATCTGAGGACAACATTTCTTCTTCTATCAACATCAACTGTTCCACTGCACTTGTTTTGCATACAGGAGCTCCAGCTGTGAAGCTAGTGCTGCAGAAGCAGCTCTGCAGGTAAGGCATGTAAAGCATCTGCTCTATGCACTGAAAAGGAGACCTTTGTTGGGAGTCTGGCTTTTTCTTCTTTCAGATACCATGTGGCATCACAAATGAATCAAAGTTTGAAGGACAGATTACTTCCTGGCTGTGCTTGCCCCTTAGCAAAGAGGATTAATCTGGCAAAGCAACTATTTCCACTAAAGCCAGCTGTTTACATGCATCTGGACTGAGAGTGTAAACTTTCTGAGGCTGAATCCGCAGGCAGAAGTGGTCACCAAATCAGTGGATCCCAAGTGAGTACCACGCAGAAGCTACCAATGTTCCACCATGATTTTGCTGGAAAAAAAATGCAACCAGTAAAGTGGATGTTTTAATTATGTACAAAATCTTAAGATAGAAGAAATCGGTGTAACTTTTACCTGGAATGCTGGATTTAAGATAGGAAATCAGAGTTCTTTTTTCTCTGCTTGTGTCAGCTTGACACAAAAGGCAAGTCATTCTATTTCTCTGCATCAGACAGGAGTCCTGTTCTAA
Source organism: Agapornis canus (assembly GCA_036873685.1). Taxonomy (NCBI): domain Eukaryota; kingdom Metazoa; phylum Chordata; class Aves; order Psittaciformes; family Psittacidae; genus Agapornis; species Agapornis canus. The sequence continues at coordinate 6,297 of JBAFWW010029229.1, forward strand.
AAATGCATACAATTAAATCGTCTCATTCTGGATGGGGCATAGAAATCTGCTGGGGGTTAGGGCAGAATGTATCTAAATGCTAAATGATATCATGATGATATGGTACTATAAGGGCAGGACTTAGACTGATGTCCTGAGAAAGAAAACATGCCATTGGTCACAAGTTTCTGATCAAAATGTTTTGATCATCACACAAGTACCTTCAAGTGAGCTGCAGCCTGAGAAGCAAATAACTGCAGTAAAGATGAAATGCACTGCAGAATCCAGCAATTTGGTCAAACTATTCTAGAAGAGAACAAGGTGATAATCAATTAAGTAGGCTATTAATTACTTAGATTCATGTTTAACTCTGGGTATAAAAGAATGACTATGGAGCAGCAAATATAGACCATGTGTGGGTCCTGAGCAGCACCCAGATCAGGTGATTCACATCATTAAGTCTTCAGATAAGTGTGGCTGTTGGTGGGGGACAGTAGAGTTTGTGGAGGGTTGTTCTGACTGAAAAATTGGGGCTGGGCAGCCCTTGATGGAGCATGTTAGAAGTATCTCTTGTCCCTCAACTCTCCGATAGTGTGTACAGTGTAGCTCTCAGGTATGTGAAAGCCTTGCTGTGGTCTCTGAAAGATTAGAGGTGTTGGTTGTGCATTTCTGTTTGACCAGAAATCTGAGGCTTGAGGGCATGAATCCAAGAGTTAGAGGTGCAGAGGTAAGAGTTATTCTGGTGCTTTACTAATGGAAGTGACTGCTGGAAGCCTAGTACATGGCCTGTCTCTCTGTGATTTCACTTGCATGTCTGCAGGCCTGCATCGCCATGTTAGAGCTGACTGCCACAGTGAGCTCTGTTATACAGAGAACTAATACAGTTACTCAGCACTCGCTAAGCTGAAAATTCAAGTTTTTCCTTAACAAAGCTGTAAGTCTGTGTGCTTTTGGGGGCTGCAAGAGACCTCTAAGGTACAGGGACCATGTAGCTTAAATGCGTACTTTTTTTTCCCTCCTTTCTTTAGCTGTGTCCTCTGTTTCACTCAGATGTAGATTAACATTGGGATCTTTTTTCTTTTCTTATTCCTGTGTGTTTGACTAATGAATGTTGCAAGGCAAAGCTGTTTCAGTCAACTATAACCTGAAGAAGAAAAAAAATCCTCTAATATTGCATTATGTAGTTAATCTCAAAGCTGTTTTCTTGAATCTCACTACCTTCCTGCCTTATCATGGTGAGATTTTGATTTGCTTGTTAAAATCTAGTTTGCTGGTAACAGCCATCTGTCTAACTTCTTGTTCAGATAGGCTTTATTTTCAGAGTTCATTTTAATTTCAGACTGAGGTTAGCTGACAATCATTGCTTGACTTGTCCTGGCACCTACACGAAGGCCCCACCTAGGACTGAGGTATGAGAGAAAATAATGTATAACCTGATTCCATTGCGATGGGCTCATGTGAAAATGGTACCACTGCTGTTTTGCAAGCTCTGGCGAAACATGAGCTACATGAAGGGGGAAGTCAGACCTTTTGCTCTGTTTTTTTGGAATGATACAGGGGGATGGCTTGAGAGAGAGAGATAGGGAAAGCATTATATTATATTGCAAGGTCTTTCCTTTAATACTCACAAAGGTAAACCTATGCTCTCTTTTTTGGGTACCTAAAGTAATTTCAAAATGAAGAGTAAATTGATAAATCAACTTGACTTCACATGTTTTGACTGTAAATGTAGCTTGTGTCAGACAGGCCACCTAGAGGCTCCATTTTCCGAGGTATTTTTCTTCAGGTACAGTGAATACCAGTTTTTCCTCTTCCAGGTTCAATACCTGCTGGTGTTACCTGGTACACACAGACTGAGTTAATCTCAGAGTAACCCATCCTTCTACAAGGCTGCCTCTGTTTCTTGGAGCCTCAGTAGAGGATTCATTTATTTCTCAGAAAATCTAAAATGTCTTTTCTTGTACCAAATCATGATAAAGAAAAAGTAGGTATACTGTACTGAAAACACTAGGCCCTACAAATAATATTTTTGTTTCTTTAATGCAATTTGAGGTGTCACTTGTCTCTTAGTCTTTCAGCTCTTAAAATAACCCTTGGTTGCGTTTCCAAGCTTTGTGCCCCGCTTTGAGGGAAAGACATTAAATTCTTTGTTTTGAAGTGCAATTAGCACTTTGAAAATAACACCTGACTCCAAGTCTTCATGAAAAATAAGTCCACAAGCATTAGGTACCTTCATAGGCTCATTATAGCCGTGAGACTGGCTATATGTAACACAGTCAAAATATCTCAAAGTATAGTATGAGCCCTTCAAATCTACCCACTGCTAACCTGTGGGTAGTTTTCATGCTTTTTGCATTGTGTGCTGGGTGGAAGAAAGAGAAACTTTAGGAAACGTTATTGCTTCATGCAATATCTTAATACACATCTACCACTCACAGTACATATCTAATGCGCTATCTACCACCTAGTAGAGCCTGACATTGCAACATAACAAAATGTACCAGTAGTTTGGAAGAAGAAAAATAAGTTCTCATCTCATGATTAAGCCCAAGTCTTCCCCTTCTCTATGTCAAGTAGATTCACTGAAGTCCTTCTTGCCCTGCCAGGTCTGAGGTGTTCACTTTTTGTTGATTCATATTTGTGATTCCTGGACTGATCCATTCTGATATAATTTGCATTGTTTCTGGAAAGCTAAGGCTTTGTTTTTGTGAAATTGCTTGCATTCCCTAGACCTCAACTGATTTCAGCACAATAGCACCTGTATGGCTGAAAAGACATTGTATACAACTGGCAAAAAAGAAAATAGGCTATGCAAACTAACCATCATATGGTTGCGTTTATTGTTTATGCTTACAGTTGTCCTGACAAACCATAGGTGTCAGTTGTTCCAGAATTAAGCATAATGCTTTGCTCCAGGTAGCAACTTGACGTAGAATGCTTGGCAGGTGATTAGTTAATATCGCATAATCTGTTTCAGTAATTTACATATTGTCAGTAGCTGAAAAAATGCCTCTTGCAAAGTAGCTGCTTTAAGAATGCTTAATCTCTTTGTAAAGTGCTTTTGAGATCTACTGATGAAAGTTAGGTGGTATTACTATTATTATTGTTGTTGTGTCATAAAATCTGGGCGTATACTACAAAATATTTTCTACGAGTACTCATTTGAATTTGGAGTTTAAACAGCCTGTTCTAGCCAACTTGTATTCCTTTCAAGCTTGCTTTCACAATTTTTTCCTGGCTGGGAAGCTTACAGGGTATACCTTTAATGTCTGAATTCTGCAAGCATTTGCTTTTTAAGTCTGATAGTTGAGATGACTGTTGCACAACCAGAGAACAACAATGCTATGCTAAGTGTGACAGGGCAGAGGAAGGTTGTATTGGTCTTTATACAGTGATGTATTGGCTAACAGATAGGGCTGGATAAATCATCTGTTGAACTTTCCAACCAGAAACAAACCCAAGTGCTTCAACTAGGTTAATGGTGGGTAAGTTCTGCTATCCCAGTATTTGCTAGATTGTCCTGCTGATGGGCCATGCCTGTTGTTCTTCTTGGAGCAGAGTTCATACAAGATACCCAAGATCATCATCATACTTCATGCTTTGCATGAATGGGAAAGAGGATCCCTGTCTGCTCAGTGAAGCATTTCAAGTCCTGCACATGCAAACAGGGTAAAACATCGCAATTAGCTACATATTTTAAGTCTTGCTCTTTAGGCAGCAAAGTATGTGTGGAGAAACCACAAGAGCTCTGCCAGATCCAAATAGCTGTGTTTACTGAATATACACAAAGGTAGGAGGCTAGAAACCTGCACTGATGAGCTGGTTGGTTTCTGGCACCTCCAGCAACAGAGAGCTGCAGAGGGCCTGACCAGCCGTTTAAAGGAGTATGTGAGTAAGAATGTTATGTATGGGGTTTTAGTGGTGTTTTTGAAATCTGTAGCAGTAGGCCACCAGCATAATTTAGCCCTATTCTGAAGCTCTGTTGTGTTCCCAGAATGATGCATATCAGCCACCTTGCATGCACCCAGAGGGTTCAACTTCTAGTTTTCACTAGAAATGGCTGTTCTGCCCTTGTCAGGTAATGCCTTTTTGAACAATCTGTCTGCCTTCCTCTTGTAATTTTTATTATCCTGATCTGAACAGTTCTCATTACATCATGTTGTCCCATGGCTCCAATGCAAGACCTGAGGATGAGTAAGCATTTTCCAGGGGTTTTTAATGGATGAAGGCATGGATGAGAACACAGAAATGCACAGGGTGCAAAACTGAATCTACATATGTTTGTAGTTGTTAGGTTGCACTGAGCTACTGAACAACACTTCCCTGGGGAAGGCTCTGGTTACCTACTATGACCTGTCTCCAATGATGGCTGGAGGGTGAAAACATTCACAGCCCATAGCCCATACCCCACCCTGAGAACTCCCTCTGCCCCTTGGGCTCTTCTCTTTCTGTCCACAGAGTCTCTTGGAGCCTCCTGGTAATGAAAAGTCAAAGTCTATCATATAGAAATGAGAACAGCAAAGCAAAGAGGATGCCTCAGTGCTTACTCTCCTCTCTGTGGCTCTTCTGGGCTGTGATTGACATGTTAAGGAACCTCACTCCATTTCAGGGAGCCAAGGGCTGTTGGTGGGGGGGAAGGGTGGGAGAGAAATGTGCTAGTAAAGGATTAACGATTTAATAATCATAAAGGAAAAAATGCTCCGTAATGAAGTATCAACACCAGTGATACCGCCTGTGTTGTTTCAGAAGCACCAAGGTGCTCTCCTCCTGCTGAGCTGTCCCGTACCTTGCAAATCTCCCCTGAGAAAGGTGGGAGCAGTTCATGTTTGGCATGTTATCATGGAACCAGAAACCCCTTTGGGCAGACAGTTGTTGTATTTGTCTGTTTGGACAAATGCAGGAGTGTTCCTCGGCAGTTTTTGTTAGGGAGCTGGCAGTTGTCTGGGGGTGTGCAAGGCTGTGTGGCAATCTGGTGGGGCTTCCCTCTACCTGTACTGTGCTCCCTGGTGCTGGGGCTCAGCAGATCTGGAGCTGGGCCAGCTTCCCAAGGACCTGTGTGTGCCTGCTGTACCTTGGCCTGGTCTAATCTCTCCTGCACGAAGCAGCACACTCCCTGCAAAGTCAATGTGTGTGCCGAGTCTTCCCCAAGAGTGGGTACAAAGGCTTTGGTTTGTGGGCCGCCTCAGCAGAGAGGGGTCATGGAGTGTGTAGTAGCACTGCTAGCTGGGCTTTAGAAGTGATTGTGGCTAAAGTTCAGGAGTGTATTTGTCTCTGAATGTCCATCACGTTTGGATAATTAGTCTTTTGACAATAATTAATTGAACAATAATTAATCCTTTCTTTCTGGCACTGACTTCCGTCTACAAGACCCTAAGCACTTCCGGCATGTTTTTGTGGTGTTTTCACCTTTCTATCATTGATTCCATTAAAAAGTCCAGCAGATATGTTTGCTCCAAGGTGCTGGTTGGGGCTAGGACATGGATAAGAAAGAATGAAAAAAGCAGCTGATGCCAAGTCTGCATTTGGTTGGTTGTACAGCTATAATAGGCCTGTCTTCTGGCAAATTTTATCACCCAATTTGTCTTTCCTCATGTCTAATCTGCTCCAAACCTGATGCTTTCCCCAAGCACAGTACACCCCTTGTATTTCAGTACACTGACACTCATACATACTGTATTACTGAAGGCTGGAGGAAGAAGCTGTCATTCCTAATATATTTTAAGTCACTGTTCCTAGAAACTGAGGGTGAGGTCAGACAGCAGAGCACAGCCAACATCGTGCCTTGCTGCTATGCAGTGGCTGTCTCCCCAACCATCGCCCTCCCAGCAATGCTGTTTCCCTCCCTCCCTGCTCCAGCACGTGTCTTTTTGCACAGCCTTATTCAGCTTACTAGACTGGCTATGGGTTGTTCCCTCATCTCCTGGGGTCAGTTTCCTGCTGGATTACTGGCTTGAATTGGTTTATCAACCCAGCAGCCAGGCTCCAGTGCCAGTAGGAGGGAACAGAGGAGGTGGCTGGGGTGGACCCCCTCTTCTGAGGCGTCTAGGAGACTTGGTATCAACCCAGCTCTATCATTTCACCACACCCTCAGATAGAAAGGGGAAGGACACTTCAGCTATTCCCAAGATAGATGTTTAGATAGATAATAACAATAGACAATAAGAACTGTGTACTGCACACAAGCATTTTTGGCAGATAACAGCAATTCAGATATCAGTATCTGAAGAGCAGCGCTAGGTCTGGCTCTAACTGCATATCCATGCACACACAGGCAAGCATATTTAAGTGCCTCTCTTCCTCCCCCCC
>JBAFWW010029229.1:12681-23119 GCA_036873685.1 Agapornis canus
CACCCTGTCCTTATCTCAACCCATGAGCCTTTTGTTGTTTTTTTCTCTCCCCTCTACAGTTGAGGAGGAGAATGATAGTGTGGCTTTTATGAGCACCTGGTGTCCAGCTGGGGTCAATCCACCAGTCTGCTTCTGTGAAGATTTATGGTTTCCTACGTATTTACACACAGAGCTGTCTACCATTGCATTAAGGCCATTAAATATATATATATATTTTCTGTGCATATGTGTTTTGCCCACTTTTATGAAGTCTTTTGCTATCCTGTGCTTTTTCTGTCCTCTGGTATTGCTACCTGTATATCTATTATCACCTGCAACAGATTCTAACAAGCACTCATACCTTGTGTTAGCTCTAGCATTTTCTACTAACCCTTCATATTCTGATTCCCTTAGTGTTGCTGTCTGCTTATCAAAAGAAGAAACTCTCAGGTTTCAGCAGAAAAAAGGAACCTTTTCCAGGTTCTGTAGGTTTTATGAAAGCTCATCTCTCTAAGGGTAACTAGACTGAGGTAACTAATCCATAATACTCCATATATCCTCCAGAATTTATTTTTCTCTTACTGTTTATGTCCCTCAACAGGGAAAGTGAACCACTGGCATGGAAATTTGAGTCACTGTTCCCTGGAATTTTGTCTCCTTCCAGCTCATGAATACTGAAAAAGGCAATCACAACTCACTCATTTAAGACAATTTGGTCATTGACCATGGAAGTTTTCAATGTGTTATTGTTAAGACCATTGTGTCTGTCTAAAGTATATATGATTTTTTTTTTCAGTGTTATTAAAATAAGTCCATCTACCAGGCTGTCAGCTCATGTGAAAAACAAAACAAAACCCAATCTGTAAAATTTCACATTTGGCTTCCTAAGTGTTAGCCATGTGTATTATAACAGCTAGTTTCAAAGAAAGGGCCTTTGATGTCCAATGTGACTCATTACAGAGTGCCTTGAAAAGAATGGTGAGTGAAAATTTGTACCAAATGTGAGCCTGCAAGAATAATTATTGAGTAAAAATATCTTATTCCACTCAGTTGTATTGGAATAGAAAATGACATTAGCTTTGTCATGCAGTGGGTTTCCTTTTGACCTTGATTTTAATATTTGTTTTGGTGTGATAACTCTCTTGCCTCTACATCCCAGGCACAGTTACACTTGGGTACAACTCATTCTCTGAAATGTCCAATTATTTCTATTGAGTACTTGAGCAGGACTTAAACAACGTTATTCCTACATCTAAATGTAAGAAAGAAATGATGAAACTATGAGTTTTAAAAAGGTTTATGTTGTTAGTCATTGCTAAATTTTGGTTTCTTTTCTGTCTAATTCTCTACCTACTGCAGAGATTTGTATGTAACAGTAAGAGGCTGTATCCATCAGAAAGTAGATAAAGGGACTTGGCTTTGAAGCAGCTTACTGTACACCTGCAAGTAGTAACAGGGATCTAACACAATGACAGCTATGCACTTGGCACATTGAACCATGATTATCCATTTAAACCCTGGCAGCAGGCTCAGTCTGGAAAAATCCCTTCCCATAAGAGTTGCTGTCCTGGGTTCAGCTGTAGCAGTTATTTTTCTCCTTCTTAGTAGCTGGTGCAGTGCTCTGTTTTCTACTTCAGCCTGAGAATGATGCTGAAAACACAATAATGTTTTTCGTTGTTGCAAAGTAGTGTTTACTCCAATTAAGGACTTTTCAGTCTCATGCTCTGCCACTGAGGGAGGGGAAGGGGAAGCCAGGAGGAAGCAGAGACAGGACATCTGATCCAAACTAACCAAAAGGGTATTCCATACCATGGCACATCATTCCCAGGGTATAAACTGGGGAGAGTCACCAAGAAGGGACTGATCGCTGCTCAGATCAGGCTGGCTATCGATCGAGGGGTGGTGAGGAATTGTACTGTGTATCACTTGTGTTTATTATTTTTTTACCTTTCTCCTTTTAGTTTTATATTTTCTCCCCTTGTTATATTCCCTTATTATTACTATTGGTGGTAGCAGTAGTAGTTTTGTATTATACCTTAGTTAATAGACTGTTCTTTTCTCAGCCTATAGGATTTACATTCTTTTGATTCTCCTTCCCATTCCTTCAGGAGCTGGGGTAAGAAGGGGAGAAGTGACTGAACAGCTGCATGGTTCTGATTTATCGGTTGGGCTTAAACCACGAAAGTTACCTCTAGATATCACTGATCTGCATAGTCTTCCTATAGCAGCATCTGTTTGGTCTGTTTTAATTTAAGTTTCTCCCTTCACAGTTTAGCCATACATTTCAGTATAGAAAAATTTCATACTCCTGTCTCTGTGGAACTCCTTAATGAAAGCATGCCCTGCATGGAACATGGTTGTACTTGTGGGGAGCTGAGAATCCCAGTTAGTGACAGAATATGTGAAATGCACAGATCAGTCCACTAGTGGAGATTTATATGGGTATGAGATGAGCAGAAGGCCTTATAGGAACAAATTTGTACTCAAACAAGACACCAGAAAATGAAGAAATAGTTCATAGAACCATAGCATAGTCAGGGTTGGAAAGGACCTTAAGATCATCTAGTTCCAAAACCAGTTCCATGCCACCCAAGGCTTCATCCAACCTGGCCTTGAACACTGCAAGGGATGGAGCATTCACAACTTCTCAGACTTCTGGCCAGTCTTCTGCTCTTATAACAGTGTGTCCAGCAGGAAGCTGAGCTGCAATTAGTACACCATAGGAAAGGCACAGAGGCTGGCCCACCTCTCTCCCAGGGACCTGGGAGAGATGTCAGACTGGACCTGCCCAAAGAGTGCCTGCTATACAAGGAAATGATGTTTTCTTTATTGTCTCTGTTTATCTTGTCTGTCCCAGTTAAACTCATGAGCTAAAGAAAAGCCATCAAGTTGCTTAGGACTTTTGTATATAAGCAAGCACATTCTATTCACTTAGAAACTGATGGGAACCTTGTGCACAGCACAGAAGAATTAATCTAAAGCAAGTTTGGGACCTTTTTTGTGAGTATTAGTTTTCAGGACCCTTGAATTAGAATGACTCCCTCAGACAGACCTATGTTATTTGACCAGTATGTCATATGGACATATATCAAGTATTAAATGGCCTGTACTGTTGTGTGGTCTCCCAGGTAATTCAGGTACTGACCATCAGCATAAGTGAGCAAGCATGTGATGCTGATTGCATTACTGTTTATTCAGCTCCATCCCAATCCCACCATCACACAACAGAGTATGGGCACACTGGGAAACCTGCTGGCATTGTTGGGATCTGCCTGTCACCTCCTGGGTTTGTGGCCACTTGCAGTAGACTCCAAATGAAGTTTTTCTTTCCGTGTCATGTGCATTCTCTGGTGAATTTACCCTGCAGCCTTTCCCTTGAGTGGTCCTTTCTCAAGCTGTCTCTTTTATTTGACTGTCTTGTATGCAAGACCTTAGTTATCCTTGTAACCTGTCACCCTCCATGAGGCTGGCTGAGATTGACCAGTGGGTTCAAGAGCTACTAAAGGACACACCTATGTCTCTGCCGGCAAATACAGGCACACACCCCTATGAAAATACACGTGAACAGGCACATTATGATCATACACACCTATTTTCCTAGAAGCCTGATGAAAACTCTACAGATGCTCATTGCCCACCCTTGTTATTGCGAGCAGAGTCAGCCTCTCAAGATCCAGGAAGCTTGTAGTGAAAGTATCTGAGTTAAAAAGAATTAAATGGCTGTCCAACATTAACGTAATCAAGCTTCATCTCAGCAGGAGCTAAAACAATGTACAGAGCTCTAACATTACTGGAAATATGTGAAATGAGCATGCTGTTTCTTGGTTGTTTTGTTCTGCTTAATACCAATTGTTTAGAAAAGAAAACTTTTCTGAAAAAGGAAATCGAGAGCATTTCTCCATCCGTACTGTTGCTGCAATAACAGGAAGCAAAATTCACATATACAGAGCTTGGCAGATAAGAGCTGAATGGTAGTTTGTTTTTTATAGCTGGTGGCAAGTGATCCAAGAGAAATGCAAATCACTTGCCCTTCTAATTCACAGTGAGCTGAACCCTGAGCCCCCTGGGACTTGTGCAGGTGCCAGGATGGAGCTCCCCAGGGATGAGAGCTGCAGGATACCTCTCTTGGGAACTGGTAAAGTGCCTTCAAGCTGACCAGTTCATGATCACAGGTTGTTGCAGCATCATCTATGTAAGGTGGCCTGACCACTTACAGAGGGAAGGCAACAGTGGCCCTGAGCAGCTGGCTCTGCCTCACCCAAGGCTTGCTCCAACTTTTGGTCTGCTGTTTTCCTAATGTCACACCATCAGATGAGAGGAGTTTTCAGCTGACTGGCTGTGTGAGAAATTGTAATCCAGGCAGTCTGTCTGCCTGTTGCCTGGCAAGGTCAGGTGGTGGTCAGCTTCCCTCCCAAAACTCAGCAACATCTCAAACTCTGCAACTGACACTGCACAGGTTGCCTTGTAAAGTGTCTGAGCTGTGAGATGAAGGTTTTTGCAGCAGCAGTGCAGGGAGTAGCTGAGGGCACTGCTACTGCCTGTGGCTTTATGACAAACCCAACAGCTGCATGTTTCTACCAATGCTATAAGCAGCAAGGTAATTAATAGACTTGATACTTACATGTCTTTTGGGGGGTAGGAGTGGGTCCTCCCTGTTATGAGACTTGCATCTCTCAGGTGTTTTCAGACTACCTGCAGACTTAGAACAAAGGTGTTCTGCTCTGTTCATGTATTCCAGTTTATACGTATAAATTTTGATGAGAAAAATGAGGGTTTAGGATGTCAGAGCCGCATTTCTACAGCACATCAAGAACTGTGCTCCACAGCTCTCCCTGTCAGGAGCTATACAATACTTGGCAGTTTCCCTTTTGGCTCCTGTGTCTTGTCATTTCCCTTAGATTTTTCATCTAGTTTCTTAGGTTAGTGTGTAATGTTTTGTTCCACATTCATGTTCGCAGAGCCTGGAATTCTATCAGTGGATTCCATTTAATGCTTTCTTTTCACCTAGCCTGAGAGCTAATTCAGTTTTCTGACAGCACATTATTGTCAGCTAAAGCTGGCACAGCTAAATCATGCTTTCTGAGTTGGGGCTTCTTCTCTGGCTGGTACCGTTTGGTGTACATGTATGGTACCATGTCTGCAAAAGAAACGCAAGATTACATCTTTATCGGTACCCTAACGCATTTTAAGTTACTGAAGTGCATTCTGACCATTGCGCCTTCTCTCAAATGTGGGCCCAGGAGGCAAGCACTTACTAATTTCTGTGGTTGTAATAGTGGAGGGAGACTTGAACAAGGGCCCTGTAAATAAAGACCTGCAGGAACTTGGGATTCCTGCCCCAAGCAATTTACTATTTAGGAAATAATGTACTTTTATAATTTACGTGTCTCATCGAAAAGTCCAGTCATGCAGGGTATTTTAAGGACTGAAATTAAGCTTGATGGGGTAGCTTTATTAAACCATTCTCCTGTTGTTGCCTTTAGGCTGGGCTGCATTGCAGACATGTTTGCTGGCTTAAGTACTTTGAACGAGTGTGCCTGTCTTGACAAAGCAGAAAGAAAGAACTACCGGGTTTTTTGAGGGATGATGGAATACTTCAGATAGTATCCATCATGCTGGGGTTCTTACCCATGCGAATTGCAATGTTGCTTAAAACACAGAGATAGAAATCTTGTCTGTATTTAGAATGGGCTGTGTACATATATATGTATATATGGGCTGGCAGCAACCTATTAGTGGCACTCTGTTCTATCCACTTGCCAGCTGTCCTCCCAGTTGCATGTGCAGTACCTGATGTGTTTTCTAGCAGGGAATGCATCTTTTACTTATCCTTCATTTACCACCATGGGTTTAAATGTTTTTCTCTCTCTCTCATAAACTATAGAAACAAGCTCCATTTAAATGTAACCATAAAGCAATGAGCAGGTTTATTACTAATGCTACCAGCACAGTAAGTCTTTGACCACGTGTGAAACAATGGCTGAAAATGCTGTGTTTGACACCTGGGTCGGTCATTTGAATTTCTATCAGGTAGGGTATAACTCAGAAAGCTGGCTGTTGCAGTGACACAAGACCAAGCAATGCTCACCACATTTTATCAGGGAAATACCTACAGCTCAGCCATTTAATTGCTGTTACTTTTTAAAGTTAACTGGAAATGTGTCATCTTTAAATAATCTGTAGGAAGTATCTGAGGTGGCAGTATTGTTTATGAAAGGCAATCACTGAAAGTGTTTGCCATCTCCAGTATTCATGTTTATTGCTCGTGAGGTATAAACACGAATAGCTGTAGCAAACTGGAGCACAACAAGATGTATCCTAGGCTTCTGAAAGCATATGGGTTTGCAGAAATTTCCACCCAGTGAAGTCTCTAGACATCCAAGGGAATAAGAAAAATAACAAATAAGCTCAAATCCTCACCATGGGCCTCAGCACACAACTTCAGAGCAGTACCTCTTTACTATTGAATTGTTCTAGAATTACCAGTTTCTCCACATAACCAGCTACTTGCTATTTGCTGTCTGATGGCTAACTGTAAGCTTCAGATGACACCTTCACTGCAATAAGTGCAATTAAATTGTCTTTTATAGGTCTGGGTGGCTAAAACCTGGCTGGAACTGAGTCAGCACTTCTGTGGTGATGCACAAACAGGGCAGGACCCATTGCCACTTACCACAGTGCTGAGGAACCTCAGCCAAAATCTCCAGGTGTTGACAAGGCTGGAGGACGCTTGCTGCAAGTAACGAGGAGCTCCACAAAAACAATTCTTGATTAATAAATCATTGGAAACTTTTGCAATGCCCAGTGTAATAGAATTAAAAGACGAGGAAGGATTAAGTGAATAACAGGAAGCATCCTGCAAGAATTTCCCTCAGAGCACTATGGGTGAGGGAATGAATGTGAGACAGGGAGCACACATGTGTTTGCAGTTGAAGAGTGCATGCCTCTGAGGGGTGGAGCACGCTCCTGCTCGCTGCATGGCTCACAAGCACTGCTGGGAGAAACCGGGGCTAGCGGGAGAGTGGGTGGGCAACCCCCTGTTGTATTTGATTCGCGAGTCACTGAGATGCGTTTCGTTTCACTTCCTCCTTTTCCCCTCTCCACCGCTGTAATAAAACCCTCCTCTGCCACTCTGAAAGCAAGGCCCTTTTTTCCGAGTCGCTGCTGCAATGGGCAGGATTTTCAGAGCAGCGCTTGGAACCAACATCAGTCAGTAACAAATGTCTTTTATAAAATCTAATATTTTCCTGACCTGCTTGAAATCAGCTCAGTGACAGCACAGCTACCCAGAAAAAAAGGACTGTCTTTTTGCATAAGCTACATTAACATTTTTATTTGAAGCATGAAACATTGACAGGAAACAACTGCTGCAGCTGTAAGAGGTAGTTAACCAGTGAAAACAAGCGCGTTGCTTAAGTAGGGAAGCTTGACAGAGTAAGTTACCAAAAGCTCAATGATGCTTGAAAAATGCCATTCCTTCCTTTTTCAGACAAGCACTTTCCACTGGTAAGGAGAAACAACTGTACCATGAGGAGGGGAAAACAATTAACTCTGCAAAATTCTGAATAGTGCTTTGTCTTCGCATAGCAAATTTTACTTGCTTTATCAAAGAAGAGTCCTGCTAACATCTTTTTAACTAATGGTCATTGATCTTGTGGTATTACCTGTTTTGTGACAAAACAAGTAAGTACAAACAGGTGAGACTTGTTACAGGAGCAGTGTAGCAGCTATGTGCAAGGTCTCAAAGGTGCATGAATGAACAAAACTGCCCTGTGAACTTGGGACTGTAACTGGCATGTCAATGGAAAAAAAGAAAGGAAAAGTGATCGAATTCTCTTCCCAGCTTCTAAAATGCTGCAAATCAATGTTAATTCCTCATGACACTAATGTGATAGGAACATGGGAAAGGCTGGACTTGCCAATAGCAGTATAGACACATGGCCCAAACCTTGATAAAATGCTCATATGTGTTTGTCAAGCAGGAATGGAGTCCAGTATTTTCTGTCCCCTGTGCATCTGTAGCTCCTGTTACTGTATTCAATTGAGCAATTCTGTAGGGTTTTAGTGTTTATCCTTGAAATACCCCTTACAATAAGGGAGTGCTAGCATTTACAGTCAGCAAGAAAACATAAATGCCAAAGGATCCCTCTCTTTCTTTTGCTCCTTCTTTTGGGGCAGTTTTTCTTTCCCTGTGGGTGGGGGTACTGGGAGCTAGCAATGCTTCTGGTTTCAGAAAGCCTTGGTGAAAAAGCAAAGGTCATAATGCTGTGAACTGGGTCTGGGCACACTCAGTATCCAGGATGTGCCTGGTTCCTTTAAACATACACCTCTGACACAACCCACAGCAGAACAAGTAACCTGAACATTCATTATGGGAACATCAAGAAAGGATAGGTGCAATTCCTCAAACTGTTTCCATCCCCATCCCCCCTCCCACTGTCATATTCACATATATGTTAATAGCCACAGTTAATTTTTCATCAGCTAGGAAAATTAGTTTTACATTCATTAAAGTGCCAGAAAGGAGCAAAGCATTCGATGAAAAACTGAAAAATGTAGGGACCATAGCAGAAAAACAAAACATCTGTGCACTGACATAATTCAGTGCTGTGAGCTGAAGTGTGCATGTTTTATACTCCCACTCTCTTCTGTCTCCTGTGAGGTACCACACAGCACAGTGCATCAGTAGCAGTTATATGGTACCATAGGTGGTAAAAGACAACTGAAGAGAGAAACCTGAGGCACCTGAGTTAAAATACTAGTATGGATTTAAAATTATAGCACTTCATTATTGAGTTCCCTTTCTTCCTGGGTAAGAAAAGAAAGAGGTGATATATTTTGCTTTTCAACCAAAGTTCCTTTGAAATTCTCAAATGTACAGGTTTTCAGTAAAAAATGAAAAATTTGCTATGGATGACTTTTACGGATCTTCTTTAGCTGAAAGCGAACTTCCCATTCCCAATACTCAAAGATGAGTCAATATCAATGTGAGGTTTTGTTTATTCAGAGATGTCAGGATCAGGCTTAAAGTCTGTAGAAACAAGAGGCCCTAATACTGTTTTACTTGTAGATGTGCAACTGATGGGTGTTCAGCCTCCAGGAGTTTAGATGACTGAGATAAGGTTTCAGATAAACATCCAAATGTTTTGATTTTTATCTAAACCAAAGCTCTGAACCTTTAAAGGATTACCCACCTCCAGGGATAATCCTGTAGTGATTTCAACACCTGTATTGAGTCAAAGTGAGTTCAGAGTCTCCTGGCCACAAGAAATGGTTTAAGCCCATCCTACTGTTTGTTTTGTATGGCTAAAACAGACTGTGTCAGACCTGAACACGATTAGCTGGGCACTCTGATTTTAAATTACTCCATCCCAGGATGACTCCAAATAGTCATCAATAGGATCACTTATTACCAAAGAAAAACAACCTGTGATGCTATGCTTCTGTGGCCTAAAAAGCAGATATGCCCTGAATGTTCTCAGGGTGAATCAGAAGCCCTAAATACCTGACAGTTTTATAGATATTTCAGTGAGCTGCTTTTCTGTCAGCATTTTGCTCTGGAAGCAGACTTTCTGCCCTCTCTTGCAGTTATCATGAAAATATCTTCATAGATATGGCACTGAGGGACATGGTTTTGTGGACTTGGCAGTGCTAAGTTGACAGTTGGACTAGATCATCTTAAAGGTCTTTTCCAACCTAAACAATTCTATGATTCTACATTGGCACACAGCAAAGCTGCACTCGATAGGTCTGTTGACCCCAGATACAAAGCAAGGGTATCTTATGAGTGGCCATTTCTGTCTGTTACCACATGTGTATTAGACCTGCTTAGAGTGAAGATATTTTGGTCCTGTTCTAACACCTGCACAATGCAGAGCTCATGGCCAGATAGGCTGTATTCTTTTCTCCTTCTCAGGTAGCAGCTTGTCCAGGTGCCCTGAGTAGCAATTGGACTTTGGGCTTCATTCAGGCCTCTCCTAAATGAAGCAGTAACTCTTACTGGCATTACTAGAATTCTTCTGGGTGCCTGACGAATTATTCTGGGTTTAGTTTTGGTTTTAGATTCTATAGCCATGCTTTGCAATAACCAGGAATTGAGAAAAAATTAAAAGAATTATCCTAACACTTCACACAAACCTATGTGTGTGCATATATACATGTATACAATGCATATTATTTCACCATGAATCTGAAAGTGCTTTACGTATGTTAACTGATCATTCTACAAAAGTCTCCCTTTTCCTCATTAAAAAAATAGTCATTGGGTATTATTCTGACAACAGAATTATAGAGCACAGCCTTCCCTGAGGCTTTTTGGCAAATCCTTTAGCCTTATTTGGGTTGAGTTCCCTGTTAGCCTGAGAAGAAGGCAGAGGTGTTTTAATCAAAAGATTGCCCAGTAGACAGAACTGTTGGTGTGGGGTTTTGTGCTTTTGGTTTGGTTTTGTTTGGGTTTTTT
>JBAFWW010029232.1:0-17720 GCA_036873685.1 Agapornis canus
AAGGACATTCTGAACTAAATTAGATCCTCGCCGCCAGAGGGCGCCCCACAAAATTCCCCCCCCCCCCCCCCAAGCCCCTTCCCCGAAAACGACCGAGAACCCGGGGAATTCAAATAATCTTTCGATCCATGTGCGTGGATGGAGCCTGTCAGACCCTGTGCAAGGGCTACTGACAAACACAAAGGAGCAACAATAACTGCACACCACTTACAGCACTGCTAGACTTATTCATTCATCGGAACATAATAATTTTAGATGGTTGCTGAAGAGAAGCATATGTTTCGGGCAGACATCAAAAGAACAACCAGGCATTTAGATAAGACAACTAAAACTCAGTTTTAAAGTTTCAGATCTAATCCTGGGTAAAGACCAAACAAAGAGTCAGAGAGCAGAAATTACGTTATTTAAACTGACACCACCTAAATCGGATCCTTTCTTCTGTGATCTCACATAAACACAGTGTGTTCATCACGTCCAGCCAGCTTCATTACTATTTATATTACCGTACACTGGCTGTGTGCAGTCAATTCATAATTGTCCAGTTTTTCTAATTAATCACAAAAGATTTTTGTTTTGCCTACAGCTAGTTCTGGGGTGACTCACAATGGCAAGCCAAAGCTCATACATCAAACACAGACCTTCTTTACTCCAGCCTTCTGCTGGAGGAGGCTGCTGGGCTCCTCTCGCCACGGCTGCTCATGCGCGGCCCCAGGCGAGAGAGGAGCCCTGCGCTCTGTCCTCTACCGTGTGACTTGTTATTTTTATCTGATGCTTGCATTCTCAGCCCAAACCCTGCCCACAGATTTTTGGCAAGATTTCTTAATTCAGAGCATTTGCTTTCCCTCTCTCTCTCCCTCTCATATGTATGCGCATGCTCCCCTCTCCTGCTCTAGCAAGCTGTTCAGGATCTGTGCAGCTTCAAAGGGAACAAGCTGGATCAAATATTGCATGAACTTCGGTGCTATCAATATTTTCTTAATGAGCTCAATGTAACCATTGGATAGCAGAGAGGCTGAGCCAGCTGATGGATCCAATAGCAACAAGACTGGTGGTCCATGACATTTGCAGTAGGCCAGGTCACTTGTGCCTCTGCCACCCATACCACAAAGAGCAGCTACTCAGCTGAGTAAATCCTTTTGGCTGCAAGGCAGCTACTTGTGGAAGTCACAGCTTGCCAACCTGAGCCAGAGGACAGCAATTTGACCTCTGTTTCTTGTGCTGCCAGAGGTTTAGGCACGCAGAAGCTACTCCACGAACAAAGAAATGGGGCAATTTGGCTCATAACAACATGACACTATGTTCTTTCTCCACACACGTTAAAAAACAATGCAATTCTTATTAAGAATATATATATATATTTATTTCTTTTTTGTCATTGATGAAGCTTGTAATACTGAAAGTCAGCCCAGCCAAGATCAGTTTCTGTCCAGAAAGCGAGAGATGCATGCTGCCTCTAAAGTGCACTCCAACTTAAGGCTACAAATGTTGTTAATTATGTGGAAGCTTTCTGGTAAGATGCATCTATCGATGCAATCTTGCTTGATCACATTCTGCCCACTGCTGGGTTTGCAAGGAGTCAACACAGTGGCAGGAGAGGAACATTTTATCACTAAACCCTGCTCTCAGGCTGGGCATTTTGGAGTGAAAATGGCAGTGAAGCCAAAGCTTGTGTCTGTACAAAGAAGAATGGGCAAACAAATAGCTACTGAGAGCAAAACAGATAGGCTTTTAACAGCATGGAAGACAAAAATGTGGTTTTGTACCTGATGGCACAGAGGAAAAGTTATCTCTCATTTATTACAGAATATGTCAAGTGGGGTTGTTTGGGGAGGGGGGGAATGCTATATTTAAAAAGGATAAAAAAACAAGAATGAGCAAAAATCAATGTTCTCACATAGATTATTTAGCAGGAGCAGACCTTTTTGAATGCAGACTAAGGTGTTAAAAAAATCTGGAATGGAGTAGGCCCCTTTTCTCAGGTCGCCTAGAGGATAAATTGCAATGTAAGACTGTTGAATGTACAGCGATACCTCCCGGTGCAGCCCAGTTGAAGACATCATGGTCTCCTTGCTTGGGAACTTAGAAGCACTCCCAGTAATTTGCTGTTGTTTTTAAAGTCAGCAAGGAGAAAAGTACTCCACAGAAACTCCTGCAGGACCAGAGTCAGGTTTACACCTCTGCAGATAAGATAATCTGTCAAAGAGCAGATTCAAAGGATAACCCATGAGAAGCATTTTGAGGGATCAAACCAAGCTTTTTATTCCCAGTGCCAAACCTTACCTTTTTGCCAGAGTCTGCTACTTCACTTGAACAAGTACAGGAGCTGCATTTGATAAGAACCCATCCATCAGCCCCTCACTGTGGCCTCTCAGATGTGCTGCTCTGATGCCAGGGATGCCCTTTCAGGAGCAACTGCAAGCCCCAACAGTGCACTTTACTTTTCCCTTTCCCACCTGCCACCCCAGGAGTTAACCAGAGCAAAGTCTCTCCCTTCCTCATTGTCAGCCCCTTGATAGGACCTAGCTTTGCCATGGCACATCGGCCACCATTGCAGGTGACACCTAACAACCCTGCCTGGGGCTGCTGAAACCCTGGTGATCCTGTACTCCCTTTAGTTACAGAGAGATCCTGTGCTCCCTTCAGTTGCAGAGTGCCGCATCCAAAGCTTGTTGAGCCCAGGGGAATATTTTTCAATTGACTTGGACAAGGAGGCAAGGTGCCCATGGTCTGTTGCCACTTCTCTGTAAAGACCGTAATTTTGCTGGGACAAACTGCTTATTACCCAGTTGCAAGCTCAATAATAACCATGGGCTGTGATTCTTCCTAAGGAACTGAGGGCCTGAATTAAGTGTTATTAATAGCAACAATATTGCACTAACACAGGAAAAATAGCAGTATTAATAACAATGTTATCTAATGGCAGTGTAAATATAAGGTAAGTAGTGTACCTGGCATCTGAGGAGTGTGAAGCCAAATGATGATTTCCTCTCAGGGCAATGATAAACAACTCAGTGATACTGAGTTTACAGTTTTAGTAATAATTGGCTTGAAGGGGAAAAAATATATAAAGCTCAGTCACAGGTTAACTACATTATAATTACAGGGTGTAATTTCAGCCCCTGCTCCTAGAGTGGAAGGCACAGCATTTATCTGATCAGCCTCTGTGTGTAATTCCCTACTAGGTTTGGGGCTAAGCATTGCTGTGCTGGTTTTAAAAATGACTAAGCAGATATGCAGAGATTGCAACCTGCCCCAGGTCACAGCTAGCTGGCAATAGGTTTGGAAGTGGAACCTCTGGCCATGGGCATGTGGTTGCTGGAGTAAAAAGTGGTGGTGGTGGCTGTATAGGCACCAGTAAGTCCCCATGCTACCTAGGCACGACTTTGGAGCTAAGCTTTGTGGCATTGCACAGGGTCACTCCGGGAATGCCCAGTCTCTGAGGGCATGGTGGTCCTGAGCAGCAGCAATAATGGCTTCTTGTCACCCTGCTGGACACAGGACAGTGTCTCCAGACAGCTTACAAAATCCTGATGCCTGGTCACCTTCCCAAAACACTCTGCCTAATTCCTCTCAAAACAGTTGGTTGTACCCCATGACTGAAAAAGGGAACTTCAAAAAGGCTTGTTTTTGAGTAGCTACAACAGACAAAATTGAAAGCTGAGAGCAGCATTGGAGACCAGTCATGACTCCAGTGGTATCTTCTGGGGAAAGGTTACAAACCTATCTTCTGTTGTTGCTGCTTCTTGAATTTTCACACAGACATTTTTCTGTTTCCACTGGAAAGATGATTGCGAAACCAAGCTTGAAAAAGGGGATAATGAAGAGATAGATGCTCTTTGTGATTTTCAGCTCACCAGCCTCTCCCTGACAGAAATCTGTTCACTTTTCACAAGGATAAGCCTAAAGTGGGAGGAAAACGTTAGTTTTTTACTTTTTTCAACTGCGCCAGTCCCATTTTAGCTAGGACAAGTTAGGCCCTTTTTAATATGTTATCAGGTGCAGGAACACCCAGAAGCATCAGATGGCTTTTTCTATTGTGCTGTCTACAAAGTCTCAGCTAAGTTACCCAGCCTCTCATGGCCTGCTGTATGCGAAAGCAGATGCTGAGCCCAAGCAGCTGAAATACCTGATCGTGCTCCAATTTCATGAGTGTGTCCCATAAGCCAACTCAAGGCATTGAGCAAAAAAGCCAAATGTTTTCGCATTACACAACTAATACTTCTGTATCTCCTTGGGGAAAACAGAAATGTTACAAAGGTTTGCAGTACCACTGCTCTCCTGTCAAACCCAAAACTCTCTGTCAAGAGAGGTCCCTCTGTGCCTCACTGGTGGTGCCTAATACAGACTGCAAAGCAGGTTGGAATTACACCCAGCTTCACTTTCCAGGGGGCTAAAAGGTGCAAGGCACTCTCTAATGAGGAAAAATGTGGGTCCCACATAGCTCCCTGTGCAATACTAGAAACACAAGTTGAGGTGTTATCACTACTAAAACAAAAAGCAACACCTCTATCTTTAAATGAACTGCTTTGCAGATGGACAGCTTACCAGGATAGCTCTGGTGATGGACAACCTAACGGGAGTGGGTGCAGGGATAGGAGCCAGACACAGGCAGCAGCAGGAGAGACCCCACAGCTGAGCAGAGCTTCCTTCAAGGAAAGGGGAAGAAAGCACAGAGTTTGCAGAAGGGTCATTTTCTAATAATTTGGGAATTTTTACCACAGAGCCATGTGAAGCCTGCTTCCATATTTCCTGACTAAAGCATTCTCCACTTGTGCTGTTCCATAGGGAGCAACTCAACATGTTGTACAAGCTGGTAATAGCTGTGCTTAGTCTGTAGCATCCTCCTTCTTGCACATGGACAGGACTCTGGGCATTTCCTCACCTCCTGTAGTCTTTTATAACACTTCTCTCTCAATCTTCATTTCTGCTACAGAGAATTTCCATGCCCATGGAAGAGGCATCCTTGCCCTGTTAACCTGTTTATTCTTGCCCTTGTTAACCTGTTTATTTTGCAAAAGGACATCAAAAGTTGACATGAAGATGGCATTAGTTTGAACAAGCAATAGCTGGATGAGCTCGACAAAACCTATCCAAAATGTTGATATTTACCTTTTTGCAAAAGACACTCAGGTAGCAGTGGAGCCCACCCTGCCATAACACTGCAAGAATCATGGGTTTCCTCTTATTTCTGTGAAAACCTTTCTCAGAAACCCAAGTAGTTCAAGCAGCAGGGGAGGTCACTGGAAGTGACTTTCTGTCACTCATGTATTAATGGAGTGATAAGGCAAATGTAACATCTTGACACACCATTTTTTACTGCCGGTGCTGCTCCTCAGTAGGGCTTAGCTTGCATAGGGATGCCTTCTGTGCTGTGTTTCTGCCGCCATGCCCTCACCCCCGCCCTAGGTAGTTATCCAGCCCCCCTAGCAGATTCGTTAGTATCCAGCATTTAGTAAGACCCTTGGTCACACCCCAAGCATATTTATATTGACAAACAGAAATAATTGCAAATGGATGTGGTGGGTTGGGAAGAAGCTGGGAAGAACTTCAAATGGACTCCAAAACACCAGTACGGAGCTGTGGAGCAGGGAAGCTGCTTTTCCCAACCTGCTTGAGAGCACACCGGGACTGATGCATTGCCCAGAGAGCACCAATTTCTGCCCTGGATGCACCCCGTGATGGATAGGCATAATTCTGGTCAACCCTGACATCACTTGCAGTGCACACAAGAGACTCCTCTCTACGCTCAGTGTCCTTCCATGAGGTGTAGGCCCTATGCTGTGATTTTTCCTTTTTTTTTTTTTTATCAGGCTAAAGAGGATATATTTTATCATAATGGTTTCAAATCCAGTGTGTACAGGCCAACACAAATAGGGTATTACAAGTTGAAGAACTGTACCTCAGGCACCATTTTATTAGAACTAGTGTTTACATCAAACAATACATCCTAAGTACTTCATATTAAGCTTGGACAAATCATTTGCCTGAGGATTAGGGTGTTGTGCCATTGAAATGTAATCCTTCTGTTGATTTCTTTTTTTTTTTTAACTGCCAAACCAAACATGGTGAAATTGGTAACTGCTTAAAAAACAAAACAAAACCAACAGAAGAGTGAAAACCTGAGCTTCAATTTGATGTGTTAAATAAAACAAGAGAAAAAAAATACCGAGGTGGGTTTGCAGGCAAGTATCTGAACAGCACATCAGATTTTCCCCTGCATAGATCAGCAAAACTCTGCAGGGAAACAAAAGAATGTAACAGTGGGTTTCATTGTCCCACCAAGGAGGGTAAGGAGGGAGGAGAGGGTTGGTCTAGTTGCTCCCTGTAACTTAGGTGACCCTAGCACATGGGAATTTCTACTGAGCAGAGTTGGGGAGCAGAGCCAGGGGCAGGTGAGGTGTTCAGAGCAGGCTGTCCCATAGAAGGTGATGCCCCATACCCCAAAACAACCCAGGCAGCAGCCCCTGCTCAGGAGAATGGTGGGATGGCATGAAGAAGCGCCTTACTCTTCAGGGGAAGGGATGTGCCCCACATACACACCTCTTCCCTTTCCACTGTACAGGATGGCATGTTTCTCCCTATGTCTTACACACCCATGGTATTTGTTTTTACATGCATGCACTGCTCAGGCCCCTTTTAACAAAAGGCAAGTCCAAACTGAGTTCTCAGGCACACAGGATACCCCAGATGGGAGCTGCTTGTGTGTACTGGAAGGCAAAGCTTGACAACAAGGTGATCACACACACACACCTTATTTCTCACACAGATTTAAGCTCAAGTCAGAGGCAACGGGAGTATTACAGAGATACAGTCCCTGAACCAAAACTCACAATAATTACACGGAGACTGTTCTCAATAGAAGCCCCATGGTTTCTTTGCAAACTAAAATAGATGGAATTGATATTATCTCAGAAATCAACATCTTGGTTTGGGTATAAATGTGCCAATAATGACTTTAGTTAATATTTAGTATTTGGGGAAATTTTGCAGTCAGAATTCTCCAACAAATTACATTTGTATGCTTTGGTTTTATATATGTGTGTCTATGCCTATTCATTTATCTATTTGTGTATAATACTGCATTTTTGGGAATGATACACTGAATAGATCTAAATCTGGATAGAGTTACAGATACAGATATGAGACATCTATGAAGAGGTGGCTGTGACAAGTGATGGCATGTGTGCGCATCCAGAATCCATGGGGGTGATCCCACAGTCAAACAGATAATTCCCAAGTTTAAAGCTAAGGGCAAATTTAAGTGTTTCTGCTTACAGAATTCAGCTGTCATTGAGGCAATCACCTCCACCTCTTTGGAAATAGAGTCACTGCAAATGATAAGAAAAGCAAGCAATCAAGCAAACAGAGACTTGCACTCTTGCATCATTGGAAGAAAGCTAAGGCTTATATCTAAGAAACTAACTAGAATTTGCTAACATGCTCCCATACATGTGTGCACACACAGCTAATTCATTGCTTGTTTTACCATAGTTAAAAAAATAATGTTCTTTTACCAGCCACAAGGTACAGGCTTTGTTAACTAAACTCAGCAGCAGCTCTTAGCCTCCTGAACTCTGTCTGCTGAGACATGTGAGGGCTCAGCAGCTCAAGACAGGTGTGAGAGCCACAGAGGCGTATCACACCCTGCAGTCCTCTCACTCATTTGCTGCAGAATGCCCACTACCATGGATAGCATTCCCATGCTTCTGTCTAGGACTTTTGGATTCACTAGATTTTGCACAGGGACGAAAAGCTGACAGTTTGATTGAAAATCAAAAAAGTGCTGCTCAGGCGACGCTCCCATGGGGCATCTAGATGCTCAGGTATTTGAAAGTCTTGCGGCTGGGATCATGTTTGCAGGGTGACCATCAATGCATCTGGTTTGAGGGGGATCCACAAGATGTAGCATAGATGTTGCCCAGCTCCTGCCTATAAACAAAAATTCGTTGGTGAGCATCAGGACATAAAAGAATTGAAGCAGTGGCAAGTATTAAGCCTTCTTGCAAATAGCCAGTTAATACTTTCAAAAACAAATCTCAGGCTCAAAACTATGCTCTCAGACTCAGAGCATTTTTCTGTTGAGTTGGAACTGCTGTGCACAGCTTAGCATTTTGTTAATCCAAGTTTCGTACTGAGAGATGCCTTGATATTTCCTCTCCTTATGGGCCGATTCTAGAAAGCCATGGCTCCCAGAACAGCAGAGAAGAGGACCATTGACTCGCTGAAGCAGGGCTCATAATAATTGCACCTCCCAGTAGGTCCCACCCTGTCTGCAGTGTCAGTGTAGTACCTCTCAACAAGGCACTGCTTTAAGAGCCCTGCTCTGCTGAGGTGCTAAGTAGCACTGGAGCTAACTTTTCTTTAAACAAATTTCTCAGAGATCACATGTGGATGAACAGGTTCAAAAAAACCAAAAAACAACAAACCAAACCCCAAAAAAAACCCAAACAACCAAAACCAGAAGGTAGAATATGAAAAATTAGGAAATTATAAGCAAATAGGGAACACAGGCACAAGCACTGCACACAAAGGGCAATAAACATATGGAATAAATTAGGGGAGTAGGCAATGGAAGCAAAGCATGTAAATGAGTTCCACAGACACCTAGGTTTGTTGCTGGAGAAGGAGAGGATGGGGGAGGAGGATGGAAAAGCAGGAAGGTGGAATTAAAAGGACCTTTTCCTGTACCCATTGGCCTTTTCTTATGGTTCTTATACTCTCTGTATGCTTAGGTATTGTCGAGACCCCAAATCAATAAGGCTGTGGTTATCTATAAGTACCATATGTACAAGCATACCCAGGCACACAGTTTCTCTTGGTTTACATCAAACACCCAGTCTGCCCTCAAAGAATAGTAGTATGGTCTTTATTGTGAATTAAAATATAAGTGGTTTCATTTCCCTGAAACCTCAAACTCTCGATTTTACTGTCCTCCTGAGAAGACAAGGAAGAGTATCGATATATCCAGAAAAAAAGAAAGCAGAAGAGAAAGAAATTCCCAAGAGCATGTTCTGACTTGAAAGAGCAAAATACAGTATGCCTATTCATGGAAGGGGAGAAACAGATTCTGTAATATTAAAAATAGCTTGGTCACGAGCTGGAGCTGCCAGGGGTAATCTTATAGAACTGATTTCACTGGCATTTTGATGTCTTACCCTGAATTTAACACTGCATTATTCACTAAGAGGTTTTTTCCCACTGCGGGATATACAGATATCACTGCTATTAGAACGAACAGGATAGCCACATAAACACAGTAGAGAGAATAGCCCCTTGTGCAAGTATACTTTTTACGATAATGCTGCGGAACTAAGTCTTGGGCTCTTTTTTTTCCCCTTGAGCCCTCCCAGGTTTACTTTCAGTGATAGGGTTGTAGGTTTGGCTCCAAGCCCTGGGCTCCTGCACTGGGACCAGAGGGGATGCCACCCCATCAGCAGGGCAGAGCAGAGGAGAGGCTAAATATAGGCAGGCTTTCTGATGGGTTCTGACTGCATTTTAATTTATCCTGAAGCTAATAAAGCATTTACTGTAGGCCAGGCAACAGACAGGGCTGGGGAACAGCAGTGGTAGCTGCTGTGGACAGAAAGATCTGGCCCAGGCTGAGTAAATTGAAGGTTTCATGTGCTCTGCAAAGAGTTTAATTTGAGCAATATAGAGATGTAGGAGACCACCACAGACAACCTAATCTGTGGCTTGCAGAAGGAGGCTGAGGCTGCCCAACGCCATGCCAGCTCTTTGCAGAGGGAGCAGCACTTTGGCAGGCAGGATTGTGGGGTGTGGGGCTAGACCTGTGCCTTCTGCAACATGGGTGACCAGCACTTCATACTCTTCAGGTAATGTAAGCCTCACAGGTGATACCTGTTTCCATGCATATTCTTACTTTCTTTTACTGCTAAGTGAATTTGTGGTAAAACATGGGAGATTTTATTATACCATTTCAATTGCAACTTTAAAAAGCAAACTGTGCTAAAGAAACACCCACCACCACCATTTGGGCACTACAAATTCACACATCAAGCAGGAATTAAAGTTGAATGGGAAACCTCTAATCTTACCTTTTGTGTTTGCAATATCCTTATATTTAACTTTTGCATGTCATGAGCAGTGAGTGTATATCTATAGTGTACCTCCTGATATTAGCAATACAAGCACAAAAGACTGGCATGTTAGTGGGATTTAAATAAAGCAAATTTTACTCATGATTCCACCCAATTCCTTCTTCTCACCCAATAATATTAAATAAATAAATTACAAGGCTTTTGTAGTTTGCTTCCTGAAAATTCACACCCTAGTGCATTCTTTACTATCTTCCTTTCATCCTATACATCGATACCATGCTTATTTCCCCCAGTGCATTGGAAATCCCACGCCACTTTACTGGGGGGGCATGCAGAGAAAAGAGGTTTGTACTAGAGTTTGAAAGGCAAGAGGCTGGCATTTCTTTTCAGCTCTGTGCAGGACGGGATGTTTGGCCTTGAACGTCACCTTTAATAACTCAGTGCTTCTATTCCCCTCTTGTTAAGGGACTGCCACCACCACTGTCTATAAGCCTGAGACTTGCACTATAAATGCACGGTGCTCATATGCAAGACTTTTGTTCCTGCTGGAACTGCTCCACTGATGAGCGAAACAGCAAAAGCTCCTGCTTCCTCCATTCAAGGCTGCTCCTCAACCTTGATCCCAGGCGGCCTGATCCTAGGGCCTTTTCCTGCTAACAACAACTGCCCAAATAGAGGGTAATTTAGGTGCAAGTTGTCTGAGTGGGGTCTGCAGACCATACATTTCCCAGGGAAATTGTTTCTTTGTAAGCTCCAGTACTGGCAAAGTTTATCAGCTCTTCTGTCTGAGATGTATTATTACAATGGGAGGAGGAAGAGAAGTAGCATACTCAGCTGTGGTTGAAGTTAATCAAGTATCTTGGTGGAAACTTAACCACTTAAAATGTCTGCCCGATCACTACACAAAATGCCTAGCTAAAGGATCTATTTTTTTTTATTATTATTAGGAGGAGATAAGTGTGCTTTCTGCTGTCTTAAAGTAAACAATAATGAAAAGGAAAACATCCTTTTATCCTTGTCTTCATTTCATGCAGTATCCTGTCCTGTGCTTAACAGTGGATAAATAAAGCCCAATCTTCACAAGATTCCTCTAGAAAAATGAACGGATTGACCAAAACACCAAGTAACAATGGGAAGAGAAAATACTTTTTTATTTTTAGAATAAAAATTCCTTCCTACCTTGGTGGCCACTTCATGATAATTGCCAGAGGAGCCACTTCTGGCTTTTTTCATACTGTTACTAACATAGGGTTGAATGTCCAGATATCAGCGCTGTTGCAGAAGGCACATATAGATGCAAAGACAGCTCTATTTTTATAGTCAAGGGACCCAAGAAAATTACTAATTCAGAGATTGACAATCTTCTAACCCCAAGGTGTCAAAAGTCCTAGGGCCAGGAACACCAGAATATAACCCTACATAAAGAGATATAGATAGACACATTTAGAAGAAGACAGATACTTGTATCACCCACTCTGCAACTAGTTTTAGGTAAAACCAAATAGTAAAGTCTACTGGTAGCAAGACTGTCCTAACGGTAGTGGCACCTTCCTGCTGATTTCCTGGTAGACACACTGGAAAGGAAACATGTGCAATTATGGAGCTTGATCACCATATGCTCCACATGCTATGGCCTCTGGTGCCAGGGTGTTGGCAATACCCTCCTGCAATCCAGCAGCACAGAGACTCCTGGGTGCATGGCTCCAGAAGCAATTTTCTCTCTCCAAACAGGGCTGTGGGGGGCACGTAAACACTGCAAGCCACTGCTGTCCCCTGACTTGCACAGCCTCTCCTTGCCTAGCTGACTTATCTGACTCACTCAGAACAAAATTTGGAGAAGAAGGACTGATCATGCCCTCACTTGCCTGGAAGGCATTGCTGAACCATCATCAGAAATGGCCTGATTGCTATGAACAAGGGGAAGCACATTTTGAAGAGGCCTAGGCAGGGATGCCAAGACATATCATCCTGCTCAGCTCTGTTCAGAGTCCTTTTGTGGGAGTTCACAGGAGGTGCTTAGGGACAGGACGAAGGGCAATGGTGGAGGAGCCACAGGTCTGTCCATCATGCAGAGGTTCCTACAGAAAAGGCCACCAGGATATGCTCTGCCAGCAAGATTCATGTTGAATATCAGACACTGGGTATGGGGGAGGCCATTGAGTTTAGGGACATGACAACCCCTTTGAGGAGCAGCCAGGGAAATGTGACACAGCCATGGCAGAAACACAGCAGTATGTAACCATTTCTACCCTGGACACTGCCAGGGCAACAGCAAGGAGGGAATATGAAGTGACAGTACTACTTTCTTGCTCAATCGGGTCAATCCAGGACACAAGCACAGCTTAAAATGTGACTTCCTCACCACTGTGTGTCCAGACCTATTTATAAACATGGTTTTGGGGTTTTCTTCCTTCCCTTAAGAATTTTTCCTTCTCATGAATTCTATCAATAAAAACAGAAGAGAAATATCTGTAGATAAGGATATGAGGGATGACACAATACCTCAGCATCTCGACCTCTTTGTCCAGATCTCCAAATGCCAAGGCCTGGGAGCAGCTTTCCTAAAGTAAGGAGTCCCCCCAAACTCAGTAAGTGTAGGCTGTCCCATCTATCATCACCTGCAGGATCCAGCTCTCCATCTGGCATTATTAGATGCTCCCTTGACAAATACAAGCTTGAATAGCAACAACTCAAAGTACCCTTTTTTAATTTTCCAACTTAGAAACAGGTCACGCAGTGCTTTTGGTGAAAGTTTCGCCTGCTTGTAAGTCAGCCAGGCAGAACTTCAGCTCATAGACACACAGGGATCAGAGTTTTAAGGCACTGAAGTACCTGAAAGTGCAGAGAGACACCTAGCTGTTTCCCATGGCTCTCAGTGCGAAGAAACTGGGCACAGAATAGTGATTTTAATCCCAGTACCTCTATATTGGAAAAATGTGGAGAACAAACAGATTACAGGAAGGACATGGTGCCTTTCATTTCTTTGAAGTGTCAACATCTTGTAAGTCATGTTTTGCAATGTAATCCACATCAGCCAGCCATGTGTGTTTGGGGCAATCTTAGTACAGCAGCCTATGCTAATTGGTTGTAAACAATCATTTTCTTTAAAAAGACAACAAAAGCATGGCACTTCTGTACTGTGTTATGATCCCATCTTGTCTGATGTATTCCTTATGATGGAAGTAAAAGAAGATAGTGTAGGTCTCCCAGGTCCTGGTCTGGTTCCCAGTCTCCCCCCAGCCATCACCTCCATCCCTGTCCCAGAACAAAATAAACCAGCAAGCTGGCCAAGAGGTGAATGAGCAGTCCTACTGAAACTGCCCATGTAGAAGATGGCGTGAATGTTCATACTAATGAAAGTCAAATGCTGACAAGTTTGGTCCCTAAATATGTCAGCATTTATTCTTATTGCTTAAATAATACTGAGTATAATGTTGGTTGAGAAAATTTACACTTCCAAGACTCACATGAGGATGTTTAAAAAAAAAAATACAAAAAAACAAACAAACCCAAACAACCACAACAGTAAAATTCTTCAAAATTATACTGGCAATGAAAGTGCTACCAGCATGGAATTACACAATGTTAATCAGGTATAAGGAAAATGAACCAGAAGATTATTTAATCTGCCTGGGAAAAATAGTCAAGCTCCTTCCACTCTCATTTACTATTTCCTTTAAGGTGGTGATGACTTTAATTTTGTTATTAGAATCCCATTCTAATAACCATTGTTTTTATCTAAAGAGTCCAGCTGACTTTACAATATGGTAGTTACTTACATCACTCTCCCACTGATGCTGCTGATGCTGCACTGGATCATGTTTATTTTCAAATCCACCTGCCCATTGATATTTTTGTTGTACTCATCCTGATGAGAACTGCACACACACCACCATACCATGTCTCATGCAAAAGGAAACGCACCTCAGCTTCTCCAAAATCAGTGTTCTAGGCTGTGAGCTTCACTTAAAGCCTGTTCTTCAGGAGACAGGCAGGGTATTGTGGGCACCCTCATGCTTTCCAACTCAGCTCTTAAATTTCTGGGGCACCCTACCACAGAGCACATGGGATGTTTGAAGCCCTTTCTGAAGTAGGGCTTCTCCCCTTGTGAGACCTGATAGCAGAACTTCAGCCAGCCCAGTGTGTGAGCCCGCATGATCTGGAGAGATACAGAGCAGCATTCATTCCAGGGAGTACCTGTTGAGCATCCTAGTAATATGAAATATTGGGGTTCGGCTCCCTTGGGTGCAGTAGCCAAAGACCACTGTGGGATTGAGTAGTGTAAACCTACACCTGCAAGCAGGAAAATTAGCTACAGCATCCCTCTCTCCCCAGTCCTGCCAGCACTCCCCACAAAGGGCGCTGGGATCACTCTGCAGGTGTTCGCTGAAAACAGCACATAAATGTTTCAAACGCTGCTGCATAGGTGTCACTCCAAAGCCATAAAGAAAACAGAAGGTGGAGAGCCGCAGCTCAAGCCCTCAAATATCAGATATTCTTCTCCCCCCAGTATGATTTTACCGGCTGAGGAGTGATGCTAGCTGAAACCTCTGACAGCCTTTCCTCAGAAACTCAGTTTGAAAACAGCCTCAGAACTGTTAGTGATGTTGCCTGGAGAAGACCTCTTGGACTTACGGGCCGTAATTTATTCCTAACTTTTAGCACCAGTGAGGCAGCTGTGCTGCATGGTTTGTAGGAGTCACTGTGTTAGTAAATGATAATTGTACTGTACCTGCAGCCCTGCTCTCAGCACACTATAATCACGGGGGAAGGTTTCCTGAACCTCTCGCAAAAGGCCTTCCACTCAGGATGTTCTCACCAGACAATCTGGAAAGACCTTTCTCCCTGCAAGACAAACTCTAAGGTCAGGGTGGCCTGAAGAGCTGAAGCCTCTGAGGACAAGGCTCAAATAGGACTTAAGAAAGAAGCATCTGCCAAGCCATCCTGCTGGTAGCAAGAGTGAGGGATACTCTCTGCTATGTCTTTATACACTGAAGCGTATATTCAACACCTTGAGGTACTCTGTGTTTGTCCCTCAGATCAGTTGAGAGAGGATAAATGGGACATTGAGTTCAGGTGTACTTTGCTCCCTGTGATTACCATGGTATGAAAGAATCACTGCTCCCTTTTCTCTCTGATTTGACTTCCACCATAAGTATGACCCTTCTCTGGAGTGTGAGTACCATCCACAGGTCTCCTCAACTGCTTTGGCTGAAAGAGCTCCTTCCCACCGCTTGCCACTCTGGTAGATGGGAATACCTTGGGTACAGTCCAAGATTCCTGAGAAAGTTTTCTGCAGAGATAGAAAAGGGTCTACGGAGAGCAGTGATGCTGGTGACTCTTCACAGAAGACCCATCTTCTCGATGTCTGGCCAAGTCTTGCTCTTCTAGAAATAAAATAAACAAGCATCAAAAGATTCTGTCTTCCATGTGAGCCAAAAAAAAGGCAATTCACCTACAGTTAAACATAAGTTACACCAGCCAAACACCAACACCAGCAAAACACCACTATGTATATATAAGGACATAAATCACAGTCTTGAAGTCCTTCTTCAGTCATGGCTGGAAGGGCTTCATCTGACCGCTCTCATACCACAGTCTGTCGTGTTTTACCACATTAACTCTATATTAAGCCTAGTCATTTGGATTAGACACATCTTCTGTGTGGATATCCACACCTCTGCCAAAATACAGCAAGGAAGGGGACCACTACTGCTCTCAGCAGCTTATTTAAGTGATTAATGGCTTGTATGTACCTTATCTTGCATTTGAATTTGTCTTGCTCCAGCTTCAGGCCCTCCAGTTTTGAAGAAGGTCCCTTCTGTGTGAAGTATTTTTTCCTTGCAGAGATATTGTCTTGCAGGGCACCTGTTGCTCACCACAGGTTTTGTGTCCCAGCCAGCAGCAGCACCAGCCCCAAAGGCAGAAGCCCAGTCACAAGATGACACTAAGTAAACATCCTAGCTCCATCTGAATGGAAAGGCTGTTCAAATGGCCTCCAAAGAAAGAAAAAAGGGGGGGGGGGGGGAAAAAAAAGGGGACTTCCAGAGCCCGGCCGTTTTTTTTTTATTCCCCCTTTTTTGTCTTGAAAAAGAGAACAGGAGAGCACAAGGCCTTTCAGTCTCCATCTCCTAGCCTGGGACAGGCGCATATCCATCCCACCCTCACTCCTGCACCAGCTTTCGACTCCCCTGAAGCTGAAGGGTGAAGAAGACCTCTCAAATCTGGCTGCTAAGCTGATAATTGCAGCCCCTTCACTGGCACAAGGAGGCTCTCATGCCATTTTGACCCAAACTATGTCTTCTTTCTGTATATTTTTAATTAGACTCAAGAATGCAGAAAAACCAGCGTGAGATCCTTTCATTCCTCTTTGTTTAATATCTGTTATTATGACATTAAGTGTAGGGTTTTGTTGTGGTAGAGAGTTCAAAATCCCCCTCAGTTCTGCTGCTGTAGCCATGGGTTTGCGTACATTAAAGTGGTCATTTTCGGATTAGCTCTTGCTTTCCCTTTGATGCATATGAAACGCTGAACCAGTTAGCTGGAGAAGGCATTTTACCTCTTTTGTTGCCCTTCCTCACAACCAACAGCAGGGAGAGAACGAAAGCCCCCCGGCTCTCTTAAATCAGAAAGGAATTTCCAAAGGCTTTAAAGCTTTAGTTGCCACTTTTGTCTGGGGTTGCCTGACAAAAACTAGAGCAGGTTTGTTTTCAAAGGAGACTCATATTTGCTGCTGTTGTTGTAGTGGTGGTCCCTCCTGTGCCTGCTCCCTGGGAATTCAGGAGTCCCGACAGCAGAACCCGTACTGAGCGATGGCACAGCCCAGAACTTTTCTCTGAGATATGCGTGGTTTAATGGTGGGAATCGGGATTTTGTGGCAATCAAAGCCTAATTTTTTCTTTAAAAAAAAAATATATATTTCTGGTCTCGTCCTTTTTTGTCTCTTTTTTACCCCCTTTTCTTTTTGATTTGACAGCTAATGGGAAGCAAACCAGAGGTTTGGTTGAACAAATCATAACTTTTACATATGCCTCATATGACACCAACAGCCCTGTGATTTCTTTCCATTTACATAAGACCCACGCTCTTCATGTTTGTTTCTTAGGGATGTCTGATAGTCTCTTATTTTCTCTGTTGGGAGAGAGTATTTTCCAGCCTTGAGCCCTTCCTACCTTAACTGTTCATATCATTACAGTGACTCCTAAGGGCTCTTGATTAAAATAAGATTGAGTCAATTGGAAAAAAATGGGGGGAAAGTAGTTAATTAGGGAAAAGAAGATATATACATGTATGTAAGCACAACTATTTTGCCACCATAGAGATCATCCCAAATATTCGTGTGAACGTCGGGCAAACCGGGAGGGGGGAGAGGAGGTCGGGGGTAGGGGGTGGTGTGTTTATGTCAGCTCGGCTCAGTGATGAAATAGCGCTCCCAAACGTGCAGCCCCAGCCGCGGGGCATGTGAAGTCCCGGCTCCTCCAGGTGACAGGTGCTGCGGCAATTCGGATACGGGGGGGTGCAGCTCCCGCCCCACTCCCATCCTGCCGAAGGCAGCCGAACCAGGGAGAGGGGCTACCCCTCCAGGAAATATTGCTGATCCACCGGCAATATCTTTACCTTGGGAAACCCACTTCCTTCTTTTTCTATCCTATGCTTCCTTTC
>JBAFWW010029234.1:0-21570 GCA_036873685.1 Agapornis canus
GACCCCAGAATCAAATGGCCCACTAATCTAAGCTTTACAGCCAGCTATTTATGAAATTCCACACTTCATTGAAACTTGTATGCAAAACTTCAGCTACACTGAAACAGACAGCATATACCATTTAATTTGTAACAGGACAGACCCTCCAGATATTTCCCAGTCAGGTGGGGTATAAAGAAGTTAAATAAAGAAGAACTTATGCAGACAGAATCGCAAACAATGTAGAAATCTTGTGGGTTTATTCACACTTTCATTTAAAAATGCCAAGATATACAAAAGCTCCAGGGGTCTAAGCATACCATTGGCCTTAAAACAAGGCAGCAACAGAATTCAGAAGATCTAATTTTTGAGTGAAGATCTTCAATGCCTTTTATTTCTTCAAATATCTTATGTTCTAAGCATAAAGCAGATTTCATGCATACAATGTTTGCAGTAGATATTCACATGTGAAAATCTAGGCTTCAACAGATAACATCCAGGTCAAGCCAGGGAGAACAACACATAAAAAGTGTTTAATTTTTCATGAAAAAAGTTCCTTAAAACAAGCTCTTCTGGTAGCTTTTCCCCAACTTTACAAGGCAG
Source organism: Agapornis canus (assembly GCA_036873685.1). NCBI lineage: Eukaryota > Metazoa > Chordata > Aves > Psittaciformes > Psittacidae > Agapornis > Agapornis canus. The sequence continues at coordinate 583 of JBAFWW010029234.1, forward strand.
ATCACATTAATTATCAAAAATAATAAACAACAGCACCACTTGCTTTGGAGGCAGTAGGACAAGGTCTTTACACCTGAATTCATGAACTCAGGCCCTGAAGTCTTCTACAGACATAAGCAAATGATTCATTTTATCTCCTGGAATTTTTCCATTGCCTACAAACACATGATACAAACTACTATCTGACCACCCAGGAAGTCTTTCAGGCATGGGCTGAGGCCTCCGAGTTACCACTTTCTGCAGCAAATCATCCAGGGTGCTCCATTAGCTTTTAACGTGAGGTAGGTGTTTTCTAGCACTCACTGCCTGATTTTTATCTGTCCTCATGGTCATGTTGTACAGCTATCATTAGGCAAACAAGGGTATGTGTTGCCTTATGGACTCTAACACAGATATGGTAGTAAAGCCACAATATCAAATGGTATCAGAGTTATTAGGTAATGCCATTGTCCCACTACACAAGCATCAGTTTACTGCCCTGCTATATATGCCTGGTGTGTACCTGGATTTTGGCCCTCTTTCTAAAAGTCAGACAGAAATATTACATGTCCTTTCTTCCAAAAAACTGCTACTTTTTAATGATTCACGGGTGAAGCAAGAAATTACCTAAGTTGGCCTCAGATTCCATACACTGGGCAGCTAGTGAAGCAGAAAAAGATCCCAGACCCAGTTTCTGATGCAATCCCCATCCTGAGGGGGAATCCTCTGGAGTGTCTTCATCCCATCATGAGGTCAAAATGCTAGTAATACATGGGCTCATGAGAAATTCATAGTCTCCTTACATGCAACTTTCTGTCCAAATGGTTCATTAAAGTAATGATATTATTTAAAAAAGATTATTTAATGTGAAAGATTCAAATGGTTTTGGCTACTGCTATCTTCAAGTAATGAATAAGTGATGCCAGTTTTGATTTCTAGGTATCCTGAGCTCAAAATTCAGGCAGTTCATGAGGGCAGTAAGGTTAGAAGCTGTCAGGTTTTAGGGAGATCTGCTCATGGGCATGGCAAACTCAAATAAGAGTATTCAGACAGGGTAACAAATTAAAATGCTTTTCACCGAAGACTCTCTTGGAATATTGCCAGTGCAAAAAGCTAAGCACATACTTCAGCCTTTTCAGTATCACAGCTGTATCGTAGCATAAAACAGAAAGAATGTCAGAAGATAGGAGAATTAAAAAGAAACTTCAAACTACAACTACAACTAGAAGTTGTACTTAGGTTTGTATTTAATATATGCCTCATAGCAGTTGCTAATAATCATGAGTAATTAATGAATAGTAATGACATTTCTTTCCAAATTACTTGCTAATTAATTGAATTTACAGTGGACATTAATACTTGAACATTGGGTAATCTTCCACTGACTGCAGCAATGTAGTAGTATCTTCATCATTTTGGATTAGAAAAGCATGATTTTTTAAATAACATCCACTGTGAAGAGTCCTTGACTAAACCATTTCTGAATAATGCTTTTAAAGCAAAACACATGTAAATATTTAATAACTACTTAAATACAACCAGCAACTAATATGAATAAAAATAATTTTAAAGACCAAATGTGTTAAAGTCACATAGAAGACAGAAATGACAACTATTTTTAGTTTTGTCTTCTATAGAAGACACGTTTTTAAGTATGCGATAAAAAAGAAAAAGGATTTGGAGGTTGAGGAAAGACTTAATACCAACCAGCATGAAACCAATCCAGAAATGTCTAAAACTCTTTTCACTACTCTGCAAATCCCCTTCACTTCATCCTCCCACATTCACAATGTAACAAAATACTATTTGTCATAAGCAGTATTTAACTCATGACTAATTTACAGATTAAGGAATTAACAAACCCACTGTGTATCCAATCTCAAGAACATTACTTTTAGAAAATCTCCTGGTAACTGCAGTTTTTATTATTATACAAATCTCCTGTAATTAAAGCTTTTAGAAAAAGAGGCTCCTGCTTATTTTAGGGAGCCACTAAAAAAAGGCAGTTCTCCCTCCACCCTTTATGAACGAAGTTCTAGGAGAAAGCCTCCACCAATGAGTGCTAAGTACTAAATCAGGTACTTTCTTCTGCCCTCTTACTACTTCAATGTTCCAAAAACATAACATAAAGCTTGAAATCGACATTAGTAGTACACCAGTGACAAATGTTTGAACTTATTATATGCAGTTTGGGGTATTTGGTTTTTCTTCACCCTATTCAAGTTTGCATTATTCTCATTCATTATCTAGGGAATACTGACCTCTATCAATTTTTCACTTATTGTGATACCAGCATTGCCATACTCCATATAAATACTTTCTAGATTACAGATGTTTTCAAAGGCTTTCTCCACCAAAAAAGAAATAAACTGTCCAATGGGGTAGCAAACCATAAAATTCCCATCTGGACTGTATACTGTTTTCTAAATGATGAAAGAAAAACAGAAGCTGGGAATTATATGATGCAGTATCACAGTTTTTATAGTACCTAGTGGAAACTATCCAATCAATATCTTGACAGTTGCCAAGCTCAAGGCTGTTCAGGGAACAAAATGTCATGACTAGAGAGCATTAAAAGATATTTCTTTAGTAATCATCAATGCATGACAGTCCTCTCTCAAGTCTTGCTTATTAGAGCTTACACTGTTCAACAACATCAACTCGAACTGAGGCAATGCATAAGAATGGAGTGTATATCAGAACAGTAACATACCATCTTGCTTTGGCAGAGAAAACTTTAAGCCTCAGTTTAAATCCTTTCCACACTGCTGCATGCAAAAGTAGTGAGACATATGCCCACCCTGGGATTCCCTGTTACTACTATGAATAATAAATCCTCAAAACTTAAAAGCCAAATAAAAATATAAATAAATATAGTTTGGAAAAAAATGAAATACTGAAAGCTGAAAGAAATACACTTTTTAAAGCCTTGGGTTCAATCAGATTTACAGCTATAGCTACTCTATGCTTTTTTAACAGAAGTCAACAGGAAGTTACCCACCCTTCCATCATCTACCTATTACAGCTACCATCTTCTAAAGTAAAAACTCAACCTAACAATCAAGAAAGGAAATAAAACTTTCCCAGAATATATTTATGTTTCAGGAAGAGTAGAAGGAATTGCACAGTAACAGAAATACTCATGTATGTTTTAATCCAGCAAGGTCAATGCACAATAATAGCAAAGACACTGACAGAAGAATGAACACAGGCTGGCTGTGTGAATCAACCCCAGTCTTCCAAAGGCTTATGCACCATTCCACTTAGCCCAACTCCAGCATCTGCTACAACACACTTACAGCTCTGCAAGAAAAGGAGGCTTTATCCTGCCTTCCACCTGCCTGTTTGCAATCCTCACAAAGCACCACAAGCTCTGTCTTAAATACAAAAAACGGCATGTCATAGCACAAGGATTTTAAGTGGCATCATTGCCAGAACAGGTAAGCAACTGATAAAATTAAAGCTCTGCCTTGTAGTTGCAGCAGGCAGTGTCCCATGTTCTCAGGGGTGAGATGAGTACTTGGCTTGTTAGGGTAGGGCAGCTATCAGTTAAGCAGGATTCCTCCATAACCACAGCTATTACAAGGGAAAGACAAAGCTCAGCATTATTCTCTCTGATTTATTTTTGTTGTAGCCACAACAGAAACATCTTTGTGCATATATAAGCTTAATCACTTAGTACTTAAGAGAGATTGTCAGTGTTAATGGAGTTTCCATTAGGCTGCAGGATCCAGAAAACTGCAAGACTGAAACCATGCAAGTGCACAAGAAGTCTACTTCTTGTGCACAAGAAGTACACAAGTAAGTACACAAGTACACAAGAAGTGCACACTGCAATATGTAAACACAGTACAGGAAGTAATGTGTTTACATTACACAGCTACACTGTGTCTGAGCAGTTTTCTTTGATCTGTAACTAAAACCATAGTTATGTTGTATAGTTTCCTGTACTATTGTTGCATAATCATTACAAATGGAGTGTAATCCTGGCTATATTACCAGTTCCTGAATTTTGAGCAAATAATTCAACCTCTCTACAATGTGTTTTCCCTATTCATACTATTTCCAGGAATAATAAAGTATTTTGAGGACTTCAGATACAAAGCATTACATCAAAGTGAACTGTTATTCAGTATTATCACTATCATCTGGTCAACTGTGAAAATTTCAAAGGCAATTGAAACATTTAGAAGACATATTTTATGAAGTTTATCTTAAAAGCCTAGAGTGAAAACCATGTCAAATAAAAATGTATAATATGCACAACATCAGTTGTATTCATAATTTTAATTGATCTAAGACAATTTTCTGTGTGACATTCAGAACCAAAGGTTTTCACTTGGGTTTTAATTTTGAAGCATTTGACTATTACCATTGATACGCCTTTTACAATATGTTTCTCTTTTAATGAATGTATATATATCAAACAGACAAAATCAGAAACATGACAAAGACTGTTGGTGAGCCAAATAAAACATGTGTTTCCTTGAATATAATTGTAACATTACGAACTAATGAAGAACAAGTATGAATTGAAAAATTCTTTGACAGTGAGCAATATTCCAACTGTGCACTTAAAAGTGGCATTATGCATCCAGAGGCAATCAGGAGCCTGGCCCTACAACTCTGAGCACTTCCCTCATTCTTAAACCCCTAAACATAGGCTAACACAGAAACAACTCCAACATGAAACTTTAAACCAGTCTACTGACAACAATATGCTTCTTCTGGCTAGCTGTAAACCTTGTACCCTTTTGCTGTCTATGACCATAAATCAAAATCTACTTCCAGATTTAAAAAAGTTCTTTTAATATAAAAAAAAAAAAAAAAAAAACCAAACCAAAAAAACAACAAAGGTATTGGAGAACTAAATCAATGCTTTTTGCTACTGTGGACAGAACTACAATAGGTTTTCATACTCAAGACAATAGGTCAGAGCCATCATTTGTGCTGCAAAGCTAGCCATTATAATTCTCTAACAGGTGACTCATTCAACAGTGAAAGCTGGTAATGACAACTGTTCACCATGAACCTCTGCAAAACTTATTTTGCTAGTGAAATCAAAATTCATAGTAAATTTTACATGTGGTCACAAAAATATCATCAGAAAAACTGCCCCTTCAACCAAATATATCTAATCATTTCAAGTCAGCAAACCTGGGCTTTTTTTAAAAATTTTCTGTTTTCCATGGGGTTTGCAAATCTCAATTTAAATGAGTAGCACAAGATAGTTACACAGGTGTTCAGATGCTGCTGGCACATATTGATGCTTAGGCATGGCTGTGCAAAGGTAGGATTAATTCTTGTTTCCAAAATAAGTCTCTAGCCTCAAATCAGAATAGTACAAAGGAATAACATAGACCAGGTATGTTCATATGTATGTGTGTGTATATATATGTATATATATATGTGTGTGTGTGTGTGCAATAGAGGACTAACTTATCACTATGAACATGTTAAACATTAAAAATCCGTAAAGACTATTCACTGCACCAGCATAACTGTTCTGCATAATACTACTAGGAAAGACTGTGGACTGACCAACCCTGGCAGGTTAGCCCACAGTTCCTATAGGTCAGTGAGGAATAATTCTAGCACTACCACTCTTTTCTCATGAACCAGAGAGAAATTAGCTTAGTTAGGAAAAAAGGACAGTGGAAGGTGAAGACTGTGTCATAGCCTCATTTGTTTCAATTTAGGTTTCTGATACATAAATGCACACCGAGACACATGAACCATGTTAAAATTCTGATCCAGACTTAAAGCAGTAAGCTTTTGACGTCTCCATTATATTCCAGTGCTATCACATAATATTCCAGTGCTATCATATAACATTCTTCTACAGCTTGGAGTGAAGCTTTGTGTACTCAACAAAATTACACACAAATTCTATTATTCACTTTCCTTCAAGATTCCTCCTTGCACATTGGAAACACACTTTACAGTGAAGCCTATGCTCTCTATTCAAGAGCAAAGTTCTGGCTAAGAACTACAGAAATCAGTTCAAAATGCAAGATAAGACTACACACTGAGAACCAACAACCTGTCATCTGATTTTTCTAGACTTTGAGATATGTACTGCATAGCAGTGCTCTTGCAGAAATGTACTCAAAAGCCATATTGAAGATTTTCACACTGAACAGTGGCACTTTAGCATGCTGACATCTATAAGCTTATTACCACTTTTGTATGCACCTTCAGTTCCAAAACTTGAGTAAAATGGAAAGAGTTCAAGGACCTCCCTATTTAGCCAATTCTTCACAAGCCTTACAAATAGAAAATAAAAGATAATGTTCTTATAGGAAGAGATCTAATATAAATATGATGCTGTATTTATGTGTAATATTTCTCAGCCAGCATACTATATTTGAAACCCCTGGCAGTGTTTCCTACTCTATTTTGTTTTATGAATGTGGCTAGTTCCAGTGTTGAATTAAATGTCTCTTCCTCAAAGAGGATGTAATCCAAAGGAAACTGGAGCCAAATCACTGATTTATAACAAAAACTGACTAAAAGGAAAGACTTTTTTTTCCTAAAACTTTCTCCAAACCGCTATCTTATAAGAGGGTATCACTTAAAAATTTAAGTACCAACAGAATGCTTTCTTGCTTCTATAGATAGAGGCTTGCTCTCTACAAAGTGCAATGATTTTACAAATGCTTACCTGAACTAACAATGAAAGGAGACAGCAAGTCTCCCCCCACTTCATTTAATAGGAAGTAATCCAATAATATTTCCAATGTATTTTGACATGGTAGAAGAAATGACAGAACTTGTATATCTCTTAGATATGCTTTTACATTCATAAGAGGACCTTCCTTGGCTCCATCTCTGAGTACTTGCACTTTCATCTCGGGGGAAAAATTACACATTTAAAGGCCACAAAAGAGAAAGGCCAAAGAAGTTTATACACTAGCATGATTGTTTTATGTACATACTGCCTTATTTATTGCTCAATTTAATTTTTCACTTGAACATGTATCACTCATGATGATCACAAGGGTCTATAAATGAAAAGCAAACAAAATTTAACTAAAAAAAAAAAGTCTGGAAGAAAAATGTTGCCTCTGAAATAAACACACAAGAGGAGAGATGTACCAAAGCACACTTTAAAGTCTGCACATATAGGTAACTGTACTCCTACGAAAGTTAAACCAATGCTCTAACTCAGTAATGGTAAGATGCAGACATAGTCATCTCCTCCAACCAATTAATGAAGAAAAAAAAGCTTTGCTTGTTACCCAATAGAAAATCAAATATGAACATTAACATCTTAATGTGTATGCAAAGTAATTTATTAATAGATTAAATTTTTTTTTAAAAAGCTGTTCTAATTAGATGCAGCAATAAGCTCCCTGATATGCGAGCAGTGCATTTGCCTTAGAGTATTAACTTCTTCTATTAGTGTTACTTCAATATATGCTTTGAACTAAAGATTATTCACAGTGATTCTGCAGAAAGTTTTCTTTCAGAAATATGTTTCTGGCTTCCTATTGTTTTATAATGGCAATCGCTATAGAGCCTTTTCTAGGTGAATTCTACAGTATAAGACATGCATCATCTTCATTTTTATTCCAGGTGGCTCTACTGGTCAGGTAAGTTACCCAAGAAACCCTTCACCACCTTCCCAAGATCATATTCAAATGACAGCTCAGAGACTATGTGGCAACATATGGAAATAAAGGTCTTGGATGCTTTCAGAAATTTGGTAAAGTAGGGCTGTAGGATCAAAATCTAAAATAGCAGACCATGAAGAGTATCAAATCTGTTACAACTAGAAAGCATAATACCTTAAACCACCTACAGTGGGTAGAGCTGATGATGTAAGCCTGCCTTGATCACAGGTGAAGATGACTTTTATACCTTTGTGATATCATGTAAAAATAGTTTTCAGTACTAAGACGTACTCTGATCAAAGATCATATCATGTGGCTTTCCCAAGCTGGAAGTCAGCTCCCATCTGCTGCCCACACCCAGTAAATTCTTCACATCATTTTGACTGCCAGTCATAGCCCCTTTTTTTTAAGAAAAGTAAAAAGCACACTGCAATTCAACTGAATTCTGCTCCCATCCACGCAATTCTATCATCAGTTCTGCAAAGAAGGGACAAGAGAGAGGACACTCATTGTCTCTGCAATAGGGGCTCAATTTTTCACTGCAAAAGAGATTCTGCTTTTTTGCCCTATTTTTGGATAGTTTTCTGTCTCCAGAATGGCACAGTGGAAGCAGAAGACTCCTACCTGTGACATCTTACACAGTTGTTGATAAATTATATTACCAAGGGATTTATTTAATCTTTCATGTACTTAGAGATGCTTCTAGCATTTTTAAAAGATTTGTCTTGGGATAAAAGGATTTTCATAATAGTCATCAAAATAGTCATAAAACATCTCTCCAACTTGTCAATATATATAAAGGAACTCTGGAAAAAACATGCATTAAAAAGATAAAACTAATACAATCTAAAACGCACTTCAGAGAAACATATAGTAGTAGCACCATATGCTAATATCTAATGATTCAGACAGTATTTCCAAAGGCCAAAATTTAAGGGAATTTTTGTGCATTAAATGGATGCCAAATTTACATACATCACAAAGATTCTGAATGCTTTCATCAAAGAGCATGTATTAGTAAATGGTGAAAGATGCTCAGTATTTGTTCTATCCTAGAAGAACTAGAGGCAAACAAGTTTAGCTTTTTTTTGCAAGCAAATACAAATTACTGAACTGTAAGCATAGCAAACAATGTCATTATAATGAGAATTAAACAGAGAAAGAGAGAAGTATTTTAGGTTGCCAATATTTCAAATGAATCATCATTTGATCTTATTTTATTGCAATTACTGTTTTGCCTATTAGTAATTTTCCTACCAGCTGGAAAGTATAATTGATTGAAGACATCTAAAAAAAAAACCCAGTAACTTAAGTATACCATAATATAAAGGACATCACAAATATGTATTAAAAAGATCTCTTGGCAACACACAGCTCTGAACAAGGAAGTTTCTCTATGATCTAGCATGATTAACCCAATGCCCTCAAACCACATTTAGAACTTGTGTTATACCAATGCATGTCTTAATTGCACTTTTTGACAGTGCATTTGTTGCTAAGTGAACACTGACATCTTCATCTCCTGAAGATGAATGGTTTTCCTGCCAGCAAGCACTTTAAATACAAATACAAAAATACCCTTCTGTAGTCAAAGTCTTTGCATACATTTCCAGAAATTCTTACAATAAGAGTTTTTTAGGCATCCACTTTCTAATTTGGAATAAATTTCTCTAATAAAGACACACTTAAACCAGTACATATTTGAAACAACTAAAATATTAGGACTAACATTTCATAACAGAGATTAGTAAAGTATAAACCTGTTTCAGATCATGCTGCACAAGTCCTACTCATTTAAATGAGAATGTTATCTTTGAACCAAGAAACAATTTGGCTTGTGAAAGAGTATACACTTCAGTATGTAAATTTTGTATTACATTCACTACTAACGCTCAATGTATGTTTTGAGGCACATTACCATACAGATACAGCCCAGAAAAAATCAGGTTTGAGTGCCTTATTAGTCTAATTTCCAAAAGCATCATACTTGCACACAGATAGATGGGTTTGAACTTCCCTTTGTATGCCTAGGGATATACATCATGTATCTCTTCTAAGAAATACAGATGACTCCTAGTCAGCAGTGGACAAGCTTGCCTGTCTGCCAGGAGGAATTTTTAAGTCACCATGTCTGGGAATAAAATATTATCTATCTTCCCTGAGAAGCTGGCTACCTTCAAACGAGACTGAATTTACATCCTAAACCAGAAAGTTCTGCATCTCAGTTTAGGAAGAAGGGAAGGAGCCCTGGAACACAAATGTGCTAAAATCATGATCAATTATACGTGTTGTTAAGAAGATGGAATCCAGAATGAAAAGCAGGTAAGGAAGTCATCTGAAAGACAATCCTTAGAAAAAAAGAAAAACCACTCAGAAGGTAGAAACTATGGAAGTCTACTGGGTTAGTATTAAAGGATCTTGCCTTCATTTTAATCTTCAAAATATACTTTTTATGAGTAAGCTCAGTCCTACTTTTAAGGAGCTTATCAAGGTAAGTTAGGTTTTACTGGGTATGGGTAAACAGGAGTTAATAAAGATATACTAAGTGCAAGTACACAATCAGTGGTTAAAAAAACTTATGACTGGAACACAAATGGGAGACAAATGAAGTTTTAATGCTCTAGAGCATTCTATAGTTTCTCATTTCTGCTCTGCTTGACTCAGAACAGAAAAATGTGGCTATTCACATGCTAACTGACAGAACTACTGAGAAGGATGCCTTAATCACTCTTATCAGTACTGCTGACAGAAATGATATCTATAAATGATGAGAACATTTCTTAGAAAGCTAACATATTGTTCTCCCACTTTGTAGGCACATGTCATTTCACTGAAGTATGATCAGGCTCACAATTCCTCAAATTCTCTCTTTTGCTTGCTGTAGACTAATTAACTAGTATAAAATTGGTATAAAACCAAAACTGCTCTAGAAGGATGATTTAGCAAACACTATACTTGTGTGGTCTCTAGTCTGTAACCATACCAGGATTAAATCAGCGACTTCCAGTTTAAAACACCCAGGATAAAAACTGGTCCGCCTTATACTACCTCTGTTTTCTGACAACCCTCAGTGAGACACATTCAGCTCTCTATAGTACTTGTGTCTTTTTGCTGGGTTATCAGCCTGCTCACTCATCTGAACTTGCTCTCTGAGCTTCCAGAGCCAGCTCAGGACCACACACTCAAAGTTGGAGTGGGAGAAAAGGAAAGGAGGGGATATCTCTTCAGCAGCAGCAGAAATATCTGCAGTAGGACGCACAGACAGCTGTAGCCTCCTGTTTGCCATATCAGCCCTCCCCACTGATGGTGTCACTGTCTGCCCAGGTCCAGAGGCACTTGCTGCTGGTCACAGCTTCCCCTGCACTGCTAGAACAGGACAGAATATGCAAGAATATGTTGGATATTCAATTCTCTCCACTGGCCCTGGCCCTCTCTGCTCCTTCCTAACCCCAAACTCTCCTAGGGTGAAGAACATGGGGCTTTACCAGGTGACCAAGGGGCTGCAATGACACCAATCTACTCTGGCTGCTAGCACACAGCTCCTGGGGTCACAACTCTCCCAACCTGCCCACAGGCTTCTTTGTCCTTCCCCAGCACTACCTTGGCTCCTTTCATGATCTCTCAAGCCCTACACACCATCAATACTTTTAAACTGACTCAGTTGTCTCATGAAAACTCAGCCAAAAGGACATCACATTAAGCTTTACACAACTTTAAACCATGATGCTATGCTCTTGTTCTTTCCATCAACCACTTGGTTTCATTCACTTTCTCTGGCTTTATCTTTCACTTAATCAGCCTGAGTACAATTTTTATTTTTTCTTTTTAAGATAAGGTTTTTTACGGTAGTATGCACATAAAACATTACTGACAGTAAAACGGAGAAGATATGATTATACTTTGGTATCAAACATCACAGTGGCAGGTGATACCACATATTACAGTGGCACTAGAGATCTGGACTGGTTTAAGTTGTTTAGTGAAATGGTAGGTAAAGAAATCTTTACTAAAGCTGAGACAAACACATTAGCAAAACTTCTAAGCATGGAAAGTGCAGACTTACAAATGCAAAATCTGCGGAGTTCAAGTGTATTATTGCTACATCTTACCAAACAAAGCAAAACATGTTCACATCTGATCCAAGAACAGTGTTTCTAAGACAAAGATCATCAGAGTTATATTATGCTGACCGCAAGGTACAACATGTGACAAGCATAAAAAGGAGAACTACTGTGATTTAAAATATTCTTTGGGACACTAACATCTACAAGCTATAATTAATAATATGTTCTTCTGCTAAAGTACATAATTTTTCAAAGTGAAATTAATTTCTCAGAGAGAATTTGAGTCAACACATGGCAAATACTTTGATGAAAGCAGAAAAGATATGAGTGAAAGTAACTGACACTAATTCTACTTTGATCCTTCCTTTCAGCTTTGTAACTGAAAGAACTAAGAAAAAAATAACCACATTTACATAGAAACTTCATAATGAACTTATTTCACCCTAATGAAATAAGCACCATCAATTCTAAACACAAAAGCCAGCATATTATCACTTTATGTATAAAAACACACAAATGTAAGAAAAAAAAAGAATCAAGTGATTCTGCACTATGAAAGGTAGCTTATATATCAGCAATCAAAATTGCAGCCATGACACAAAACCTGTAAAAGTGTTTTTCCTTCTCTGCTTTTCACAGATGCTAGCACAAGGGCTTGTGAAGGTTTATAGTGACTCCCATCACAAAACAGACAAAATAAAACCCACAGATAAGTTGAAAGGTACAATCTTTCAATTTGTTGGTGTTCAGGTATGGAAATAAAAAAAAAAAAAAAAAGGATAAAACACAAAAAGCCTACAAATAGCCTAGGAGTTGTAAATTTCATTCTTTTTCTTGAAGAACAAGAAGATTCCCTGAAGCTTTTCACTGCTCATATAAATTGGGAAAAAGTGTATGCTGCTACTAAAGGAGAACTCTGGAACTTGATTTTCCTTCTGTCCTGCAAAAAACTAATTTGCTTTGGAATATATCTGAATAAATTTGAATATAAATATGATTGTTGGAGGTCTTTGGGGAAGAAAAAAAAAACAAAACCAACACAACAAAAAAAACCCTAAACAAAAACAAAAAAACCCCACAGATCTTTTTAGGCAAAACAGAAAGAGAAAGGAATTTTGATGATGAACTGAATCAGAAAGGACTTCCCAAATATAGACAGTAGCAAGGGAGAGACATAAAAACATGTAAGAAATTAGAAACAAATGTGCAGTTGTCCTAGGTAAAAACAAGATTCCAACAGAAAGCAGCATGAAGGATTTTAAGCACTGGGGATTTCAATGCAGGGGCAAAATGGGATGAGAGGGCAATCAGTGAACTTTGTGCAGGACAAAGATGAGGAAGACAAAGAGAAGTTTGCAGCCAAAGATGGAAAGAAGCAAGATCTCTAATGCTATTAATGATGCAGCATGTTCTTCAGTCTATAACACAAACTATGCCATCTCTATTATTTTCTTGGAACACGAGCTCATCTTTTGCAAAAGATATTACTTATTTCACCATCTCAATTGGAAGTTTTACCACATGTAACATAAGTATTACAGCACTAGCTGCACATAACACTTTCAATAATCAGGTTAATTCACATCTACCTTTACTTTCAACTAATGAAAATATTTTTTTCTTTTAAAGCTTCATTTTCTTCTGTAATGTAATTTATCTTTGAACTGTAAATATACACCTACCTCCTCATTTTTAGATGTTACTTTTCTTAGACACCATCCACCTGCACATCAATCTCAGAGCAATGTTCTTATTCCTTCTTATATATTAATATTCTTCATTCAACATTAACATCTCCTGGGTTATGTTTTCAGTTCAACAGTTTAATTTTTTCTTTTCTTTATCCCCACTGGACACCCATTGGAATAGCATTTGCTCAAAAAGAACAGCTTGTAGTAGTACGTAAGTAATCTCCATGGGCATTTTACTGCCAAATTTTACAGTTTTCTGTTTTAAACTATTTTGCTGAAAGCTTTCTACACTGAGCAAGTAGCTACTACCCAGGGTGTTCTCAGTCTCTCTCTCTCACATATCTTTTGGTACTTTGTCTCTCATCTTTCCATACAGAATAATTTCTCAGAGAAACATGGCCTTTTGATGGCATTTAGTTTCCTTGGCCTGTCTGGCACTGCAGAGCTGGCCTATGATTTTGTTGCTGGGCTAAACAATTAATAAGTGTAAGGACTAAGCTGAGAGTTATCCACAGCAAAAGTACTCATAGAAATCATGAACTTTCTTGTTCCAGGAATATATACATTATTATATTTTGCTTCATTATTCAATAAAATTCATGTGTGCACATTGCTGCCTTAACACCATTGCAACTTCTTCATTATTCTTGGTAAGACATAAAACTCTGACCTATTAACAATAAAATTAATTTTAACAGGCAAATGAGTGATAATTCAGTTTTAAAAGAGAAAAGATATCCCAAGAGTAGCCAAACGAAAAACAAGCTGTAGGTGCTCATTTTCATAGGAAAAAAAGATAATGTCACATTCAAGCCTTCTGCTGATCACTTACTGAGGAAGAAAGGATGACTCCTACTCTGCCCCTTTCCTCTCAAGCTTTAGTGGCAGCCCATGGCTGTCAGTGAGAGACTGAAATAAAGTGCAGCTGTACTCTTGAAAGGACAAAAAGGAGCAAGAAAACAAAAACTAAAACCAAACCCCACATTTGAAGCTCTGGCTAGCAGGTTTAACTCTTAACCAAAGATTAGATTTTATACACATCAGATTTGCCAGGACTAGTAAGGAATTACTGCTTTCCTCTGCAGCACACCACACTGATTCCTAGGATCATTTTGACACTTTCACTTAACAATCCCATGCTACAGGTAAAACTCTAGAACAAAGCTGTCTCCTCTTGCTGTCTCTCTTCCCTCTCTTGTCTTCCTGTGACACACAGGCATTTCAAAGCATTCTGGTATTTCATAACAAAACTGCATTTGCCACAGGATTACACAGACTGCAAATGTGTGTGGAGAGAGTATCAAAGTACATGCTATTCTCAATTCTGGCCACTTTATTGAGTCAGACTGTCACTGACTGCACCTCCTCATAACTGCTCTGTCTCCTTTCACCTCCCTATAGCTATTCTGGCTTTTATTGACCAAGTCACTCCTTGTCCCTTTCCCTTCATTTTGTGGCTCCAGCAGGGAACTCAGACCAGTAAGCCCAGAATAATTTTTAAATTTAAGCACCATTTGACCCAAGCTGATCCTTCCAGACCTACATTCCTATTGCAGGATCTAATATAGTTTTCATTATATATTTCTCCATGCTTGCAATTTCAAAGAAAAAAAGGAGTATCGGGAATAATAAATACAAATAACTTATGTTAGGATAAAAAAGGAAAAAATAGTAATTTATGCATACAAATTTGAAAGCATTAGCATGGAGCTTTCTGGCTGCTATAATAATATCATGTAAAATTATGAAGGTTAGAACAAAAAAAAAAATAAAAGAAAGCTCCTACTTACTTGTAGTTATTACAGAACACTTGGTACTTCCTACAAGCATGTTATTATGCCCATATTCTGGACTGATTTATACTCCAGGCCATTGCATTCTCACCATGTGACATAACGCTTGAAAAAATATCCACTGGAAAAATAGGGTTTGAGACTTCCCCTCTAAGACTCCTATTATGTCATGTTGTGGATGTAGAATGAATATCTGCATTCCTGAGATGGACAAGTGATCCCTAAATATACAGCCTGTAGAGTACACCTGGATTTTACAGGCTGGACATCTGTACTTTACAGTATAAACTTGCACTGTAAGTGAAGGAGGAATCAGTACAAAGCTTGCCACATGTTGCCATTAACTTACTTGCTTTCTCCTCTGATCCCTTTAAATTTCCTGCTGAGTTATGCCTACAGAAACAACATTCCAGAATCAGGAAAAAAGTCAAGGCAGAATAGTGAATGTACGCATCTGTACGCATACTCAAAACGTGTTTTGTACAAAACAAACCTCAAAGAGCAATGAACCACGGAGGCTAGGGTGACATCTACGTGACATCACTTGGTGGCGCTGTTAGGAATGATTTCTCACCAGGTTTTCTTACACTGTAACAACCTTTTCTTACCACACCGGTTTTGCAGGACTAGAATACGACTGAAAATGAAGGAAGAGGGCACGAAATGGGGGAAAAAAATACAAAAGGAAATAATTCGAGCAACCCAATAGAAGGAAAACTCTTTTCAATTCTATTGTTTGAGTCAGTGTAGAAACCCCAAACTAAGAAAGGAGAAAGCAATTTATCTTAGAAAACGAAGAAATTGACCACAACAGTAATACCAAGCAGGGAAAAATTAGAATGGAAGAAATCTGCTTTAAAATAGAAATGCTGGGGTACTGTAGTGCTGCAGAAGCCCAGCATGCACCTTCTACAAAGGGCCCTGGAAAAATCATCAAGGATACTTGGTGTGTATCCGAGTCCTTTGCTGCAAGGGCTTTATTAACAACATACCATAACAAAGGCGAAGAACTGAGCATTTCAGAACAGGTGGGAAGATCACCTGCTCACACACTGCCAACGGCAAGAGAGCAGGCTCAGATGATCCACAGGCCAATTCGAGATGACACATCCTGTATTTCTGCCGTATGTTCCTAAAGCAAAGTGAACCTGTTTACCTATTTGCTCATAAACTAGCATACAACACCTTTTCCTAGTTTTTGCCCTTTCAAGACAATAAATTTGCAAATAAGTTTGGTTTGTTTTGTTTTAATTACTGAGAGACACTAATAATACCACTTCAACAGCTGACTGAGCTGATTAAATCAGTTTCAGTGCAGCAACTAACCAACAGCTCTGCAAATAATCTACAGAAATCAGTTAAGGTGGATTTTGATGCAAGAGCACACAGACATGGTAGAAGGGAGTGGAGAACCTTGGCAGCAGAGCTAATAAATGTAATTATAATGATAAAAGCTCACAAATGGCTTCATTCTACACTGTCACTCACAGCACAACCTGCTATCACTCACTTCTGCTGCACACAATGACCTTTGTCATGCTTGAGAAAACAGCTTCCCACTGTGATTTGACTCTTACTGAGTGGCCAGATGGGGCAGTTTTGCTTCATTATTTGTGTCTGTGAAGTGGAAATGCCAACAGAAAGATTCATTACTGTCAAGATCATCTCTGCAAAGCTCCTCTGATTTATTAGGGCATAAACTGCTGTACTGGCTGTAATGAGACATAAACGTTCTGTGAGGCCTATGAACTCAAGAAGGAAATACACTGCCATCAAGAGGCTATGGGCCTAATTTATTAACAGCTTGTGCCAGTACTGTCACAGAAAATCATACAAGCAGTACAGACTGCAGCACTTGCAGGAAAACATGTAACAGATTAGCCAATTACATGCTTACATAAAATGATTCATTTAATTTTTCTGAAATTTGTATAGTTCAGACAAAATGTAATAGAATTGCTAAATACATTAAAATATTAGCATGTCTCAGACTCTGTTTAATTAATGTTGAGATTATGATCCAGACTGATAAATCATGGGATAAGAAAAACAAAGTCCCAAGTTATTTTTCAAAGAGACAATTCCCTGTTCAATTTGAGAATATTCTAGTTTTATTAATCCCTACATTTTGTTAGGCAGTCCAGACTTTCTTACATTTTTATTTGTACATTTTATTTGTCTTGCCTACTTTTGTAGTTAATGCAGTACAAAACTCCTAAAATATTACAACTATTCATGATGATAAACAAATGTCAAGAAAACCACTAAAACTGCTTATTTGTGTCTGCCATGAAGTAAATGCATTATTTGTACAAAATACAGCAGCTACTTCATCCTCATTGAAAGCAGGTTAAGAGAACTTCAGCAACGCAGGAATAATTTGATACTGCACTGATAAGGGGCTTCTAGTGTGGCCATAGAGATGCTGTATAAACAAATTTGCTAGCACTGTTCACAGTGTTGGCACATAGCATTCAAAATGATTCAGAGGCTGTGGTTAACATTGGACTGCAATCACCAGACATGCTCTTCTAGCATTGTCACTGAGTGACCTTAGAATCATAGAATGGTTTGGCTTGGAAAGGACCTTCAGGTCATCCAAGCCCCCTGCCACAGGCAGGGGTGCCCCACACTAGACCATGTCACCCAAGGTTCTGTCCAACCTGGCCTTGACCATTGCCAGAGATGGAGCAATTATGCAAAAGTTGCTGGACAACTACTGGGAATGGAATGGCTTTCTCTCTGCAAGCATGTGCTGCAGTCAGGAGCACAGTGGAAGATGCATCAAATTACAAGGTCCCACAGACTACAACACAAAATCCACTCCTAACAAGGGCTGAAAGTGTCCTTTACATCCCAGTCCTTACCAGTCTCTTTCTATCACTCACTGGTTCCTCAGATATTTAAAAAAGCAACATAACAACAAACACCAAACAAGAACAACAAAACCCAAAACAGCAAAAACCGAAACAAACCACTGAAGTTTGCACAACATATTAAAAACAAGTCCATATCTTCAGCCACAGCTGTCTCTTCTGCACTTTCAGACAGAATTTAACAAATTACGTTTACATTCAATTAAGACATTCTAGAATAAATGTAAACACCTAAGTATAAATTTGCACATTTTTCAGAAAAAACTGTACAAAATTTCCTCACTGAAATCTGATTTTCATGGACCTCTTCCAAAATTTAGAGACAGACATGCACACAGCATAGATCAGGTTTTTACTATTTCATTTCAAAATGTTCCAGAAAACTTTTTACAATAAGTTATGCCCTGAAAGAAATTTCCCTAGAGGGAAATGGATCACAACCTGAGCAGTCATACACAGGCAATCAAATCCAGGTAGCACTTTTTACTCTTATAGTATCAGCAAAATTAATCAAGCAAATTAAAAGCACAAAGATATCTGCTTAGTAGTCTTGCCCATGCTTTTAATTTAATAATCCAGCCTCACTCTGAGGGCAAGTACACCTTGTACTGACATAGCTCCTGTGAGTAATTCTGGGTCTTGTAGATATGGCAGTGCTGTTAGCACTTGATTAAATATTAATGTGGGAATGAACACCAGGTTCTTTTGCCACTTAACAACCCATTAATAAGTCACTCTGAAGAAAGGAGGAAAAGACACATTTCCTTGAGCCACTTTCTTTTGGGAAGGTTAAATCAGTACATGAGTAGAAAAAATATTCATTAGTAGTGTTTTTTAACATTCTTATATGGCTTGCTTTACATCACTATTCTGTTATGGCTATTAAATGTTCTGACATTTAAAAAGCAGCAAACTAAACCATAACTAAACCAGGTACTCATCTATTGCTCACTAAATGATAAAAAATTATTTCAGGAGTTTTCTGCAAATCTACACATTATTTCACAGTTTACAATGTTTAACGGTATATCCTACAAAAAGCAATCTTAACATAAAAAATACAGAACATAGTATGAATGCTGAAATAAGTTATGAAATTTCTTTCTGACTTGATTTACTGTTCATTTCTAGTGTATTAATAGAAAATAGGCCTTTACAAAATGCTTCTTCATGCACCACGCATACTTCTTGGGCAGACAATATGGCATCAACAGTTAAGTGCAAATGCAAGAAAATTACCAATTTGCCTTACAAATAAAACTAAAGGGCTTGGTTTTAAAAGCTAAAAATAACAATCTAGTCTCTTCTACACAAGGTGAAATGAAAATATAAGACTCAGGTTTTCACTGAAGTTCAGCCCTATTTTAGGGTCATAGCTTCCCAGAGGGAATACTAGTGAGCATTTAGATTCAGAGATACAACAGTTTTCCAGTGCCCCAAAGCTTTTCCTGCAGCAGAGAAGGAACAATTGCCATGAAACTCCTCCAAAATTTATAGACAACTGCTCTCCTTCCCAGGATGTTATGGAATACTATGCATCCATGTACTTAGAGATGTAGCAATTGCTGTATCAATCTTGTGCAGAATGTATACAAAAACGGTTTGCATGAATGGAAATCTTAACCTGACTAGGATGTGAAGCCCATCTGCCATTTTCCTTCTGTCTCCACACAACTATAGCTCAAGCAAGATAATATGGTCAGCTTCCATAATTAACATCTACCAGGAAAATCCTCTCAGAAATAAAACAAAACAACTACAAAAGGAATCTTGAAAAATGTATGAAAAATGGCAACACTGCCATCCCTTAGAAACTGACATAAAATTCTACTTCAGCAAAAGCAGCTGTGGTTATTTACACAGTATGAGCACTTGCCTGCTGTATTTTTCTACTTTTCCTGATTGTCCCTGGTGATCCTTTCCACCCCTGGTAAGCAGTTAATCTTAAAAGGTTCGGAGTGATGCAAGTGAGGATCTGGCATGCTCATAGAAGAGCATACCTAGAAGTTGCTCTAGCACAGTGGCACAATATTTACCAGTTACCTAAATGGACTGAGGGTACTGACAAAGGGATTCACATTTTTATGAAAGGAATTTGCTAATTCCCTTAAAGATTCAGTGTTTGTCAAGTGAGAAGTTTCTTCTGGCTGTTGGACAATGATTAATGTCTGTCATCTCCTTGCCTGGGAGAAGAAACACCATGAGCAACCTTTGCAAAGGCTATGAAGGAGAAGAGGAAAGACATTCCCTACATTCGTGCTGCTGTGTGACCAAAAATGCAGTCACCTCAGTCTAGTCATGTCTACCAACATGTGGAAAGTATGGGATGATTTAATTATGAACCAAACTAAGATTTTGAAAATTATGTTTATTATTTCCTATTGCTAATGCAAGCAGAGCACAGTCAGAAACTTGGTTTTGATCCAATACCTTACTAGATCTCACTCTTGCTGCACACAAATGTAGAGCCAAGTGCATTTTTCTGGCTGAAATTGCACAAATGTGACTTACCACAAAGGAATCCTCAGATGTCTGGCCCATCACTAGTTTCCAAACATGACCTTTTAAAGAGAATTTAGGTCAGCCTAAATAAAATTGTTTCAAAATGGGGTGCCATATGTAAAAATGTACTCAGACAGCATAATTTTTAGCCAAAAATTCAGTATTATCAGATATGGTGCTAAAATTTCTGTACTCACGATTTTCTCATGCTGTTTGTGTACACATTTGAATATTTTGCACAAATTTGGATTGGGTTGTTTAAATGAATCAACATATTAAAATATATTATCATAGCTCTTAGAATCATATCGATATCATTGCTTGTTAAAATCTTTAGTCATACTGCTAAGTTTCCATTATGCTGTATGGACTGACTTCTATCTCTTTTTTTTTTTTTTTAATTTTAAACAGTTCCATTTGCTATATAGATATTTTTTATTTTATTCTTTATGCAACCCATTATATAT
>JBAFWW010029234.1:21580-37742 GCA_036873685.1 Agapornis canus
AAAAAAATCAAAATTTTTTTTTTTTAAAATTTTTAGTTATACTTTTATTTTTTCTTTTTGTTTTATTGACTTTCTTCTTTCTCTTTTTTTTTTTTTTTTAATTCTAAACAGTTCCATTTGCTATATAGATATTGTTGATACTATTCATCATGCAACCCATGATATATCAGAGAAATAGTCCCAGAATAGGAGGTAACTCCCATTTTGACAGGATTATACTGAATAACACACAAGGTGCCATAAAATACCTCTAGCTAAGAAAACTCACTTCACAAGGCAGCTAACAAGTTCCTTTGTCTTGGCAAACATTACCCCCAAGTAGGAGAGGAAGAGAGAAGGAAATTAACTCTATTGGTCTCTTAAGTAGAGCTATTTTTCTAAAGTTCTTCTAGCATAAAGGAATGTGACAGTATTGTTATACTGATCAATTCCCAGGCAGTGTGCCCTGTGCAAGTGACTGTCCTGTCACTTGCAAGACTTCAGTGACAGGACAGCTGAAAGCATAGGGTTTCTAGAAAAAACAAGGTAAACCTAGCTAGGATAGTAGATGCCCCAAATGTAGACCCAGCAGAGATAAACACTGTAGTAAAAAAGCCTGCACTCCTCTGATAAGTAGTCCCTACCAAAGCTATGATTAGAGATTTTTAGATCCTATGAATCCCTACCTGTCCCACAATGGCACAATGCTGCTACTGGCAATGTTCCCAACATTGCACACAGCAAATGTCAGTAGTACTGACACTACAGCATAGCAAAAGGAGATGTGGGAGAATAACGAGAAAATAACTTGGCCTCAGTAACAATCTGTATTAATTTCTGAATAGTGGACTGATTATGCCTTTTCAATATAATATAAACCACAGGACCAGACTCAAGTTCTACGAAATACAACAATGGGAATCTCAAACTATCCATATGCCATAGCCACTTTCTGCAGTCCCCACTCAAAATTGCCAGCAGTACAAGGGCAAAAATGATACACTGCTGGTGCTCCCACAGATTGATAAGGGACTCTTTTTCAATTGCAAGTCAGAAGAAATGGATGGACAGAAAGATAATCTAACCATAGCGGGATTTACATATAGGATGAAATTCATCTTCCATGAATTTTTGTGCCCATAAAACGTGGTAGCACGAATATTTGATGCAAACTCACCCCCAAATGCATTGCAAACTTAGCCAAAGCAAATGTTTACAGTCTTCACCCATATCTCCCACAGATGTTTCAGTAGACAAAACTCTCATTTTATGGAAAAGTCAGCCACTTCTTTTTCACAGTGAGAGCAAAAATAACTGTATACTCAATTAATTTCACTCTTGTAGTTAATAGAGAAGATGAACTACCTAGGGATTTTTACCTTCATTTATAAAAAATAATTGAAAACAACTGCACACGTACTACAGGGCAACTCCAGCAGTAATTTTCAGGCTGGTAGATGTTTGTAGACCCTTCAAAATCTGGGGAACTATGCACCCCAAAAGAGTCAGACTGGAATCTTGAATAAGTGACATGCTGCAACTGACCTGTAACCCAGCATTATATGAGTACTACATGTGTCCAGTAGCATACATCACATTGGAAGGAGAGGTCAGCTGCAGCCCCATATAATCAGTTTGCTGGAAATCATATTCAGTGGCAACACCAGTCCAAAGCTTGGAAAGAGTCTTCTCCCAGGCTTGCACATATTGGTAATTCACTGCTCCCTGCAGCCAGCCTTCCATGCCATACGACATAAGGCTTTTTCCACAGAAGGAAAGAATTCTGTATAAAGCAGTCTGAGAAATCCCCTTTTGATTCTCATTGCATTTAATTCCTCCCACTATCATCCATCTCCTGTCTTTGCCATTATTCCTTTTCCTTGTAATTTTAAGCATGATTTCTTACTCTTGCAAAGTCTACTCTTTAGATTCATATGGAAAATAAGTTAACTTTCAGAATGTTTTCCATAGTTTACAGTATCTTGCACCTATTTCTTCTTTGCATTAATTTATTATCTGGAGAAGAAAAAGTCTACGAGAACAGTGGCTGAAAACCTGCTTGCAGCTATCTCACATATTAAATATGTATTTCTTTTGTTTATGTATGGGAAATTTATTTAATAAGACTTAAAGCTTTAGATTGACCAAAAGTGACTGAAATATAAATGATTAATTGAAAGACCAGTATTATTCTATCTTTTGTCTTTATACTTAAGGAAGCATTCTTCATGGTTTCACTAATAGGTTGTATTATTAAACCAACCAAAAACCGCAGAAACAGACCATAACTGGTACTAGCTTGGACATTATTAAAAACCAAAAAATTAAACTAAAAATTAGAGGTTGTAAAACAGAACCATATGATAAAAGAATTCTTGGAATAAATACTGTATTTCACAATTCCAACATATTTTGTTCTTACTAACAGAAATGCCCAGGAACTTGCCTAGCAGATACATATGTTGTCTCGACTTATGCATGCTTGCAATTTTCATTTAGGCTCCTTGACAACAGAAAACAGTCTTTCTGAGGGTGGTTGTGAAAATATTTTTCCTCAAAACAGGATAACCTGTTTCTATTTATTTTTAAAACAGGTGAAGTCAACATAAAAATGTTAGCAGAAGTTGCTAAATACTTCCAGATCCTATCAAAGCATGAGATACGGAAGTTGACTGCACAATTTTTAGATAGTTTTCCACAAAAAGACACCCTAAGTTGCTTCTGTCTTGAACTGTCCAGAAAAGCCTGAATCAAAAAAAAACCCAAATCCTGTTTTGCATCCAGCAGACTTTCTGTCATTATCTCTCTATACATGTTAAAAAAAAATAAAAAAGTAAGTACACTTCTTTTATCTCTTCCTCAACTAAAGGCCTGCTCCAAGTTCCATGTGCTCGATTTTATGAACCTCAATATAACACAAATTTTAAAATGTTTTATAAGTAAGTATTTATAGCCCCTTCTATTTTCATAATGACATGCTGAACAGCAGCCATTCGGATTTGCACTTTTAATACTACAATGGATTTTAAAGCCTTTTTCAATAACAAGCCCTGGTTGCTTCAAAATCCTACATGTTTTTTCAAGATATGAACGTCTAATGACATAACTTCTGTTTTCTAACAATACGCGGAACTCAGCTTCAATGTTACAATTCAGCAAAAAGGTTTCAAAAACTTGGAAGGGGAAACCTCTGTGACTGAGCTTAAATCTTAACAGAAGTCAGTGCACGAATATTATCCCACAGAAACAGAACATGCTTATTCAGATGCGCAAATCTCATTCTGTCAGTTTTGCACAGAGCCAATTACAGTAAGGGTAGGAGAGAGGATTATACGATGATGGCATTTAGAACCTCCAGGAGAAGAATAGGCTTTTATCAGTTTTGCAGCAGATGTCTCCACATGGGAACAGAACACATAAGTCTACGCAGACTGCCATGCTTTTCAGAAGGCTCAGAATGCAGTTAAAGCTGCTATGCCAGTTTAGAAAATGTAGATATAAATCTAGTGAGATAAACAAGCAGTGCACTCTACATGGATATCCTATGAAATGCAGAACCACTAACACAGTTAAAGATTCAACCACTCAGAAAGAATAAGCAGACCCACAACAGAGTTCTAAGGACAGGGCTGTTTGGATAACTTGTTTAGGTCTTAATTCAGTAAAGCACTTTAATGTATGCCTGAATCCATTGCTTTGGTTAGCAGAGATGTAATAATTCACATATGTAAGCACTTTGCTGAAATGAATACTAAACTACACATATATGATCCCCTGCATGCAATGAATCTTCTGTATTGTCTTTGATATATGTGCATGTATTATGGGATTGTTCTATAGCCAGACACCACTAAGGATAACAGAGGTACTCTGGGAAAATGCTATATAAGAATAATAATTTCATATAAACAATGTCTGTTATATTTCCAAACCAGCAGAATTTGGCATCTCAGAGCAAAATGAGCAAGAAATACCATTTACTGTATATAATGACATGCCAGCAAGAGAATACTATACCAAACATTTAACTTCCTCCCTTTGTAACATTCCCATTTCAAACATCTCTTGAGATTTGATATTTAAACATGCAATTTACCAACCTTCTCAACTTCATGTAAATATCCAACAGAATTCAACTTCAAGCTTCACTATGTAATGAAATGACACACTGAGGCTTATTTTAATTCAATAAGAGTTATATAAAATAGAAGTATATGAAGATGTCATTAAAGGAAAAGTGATACAGGCACAAGCTAAGAATGGGTCATACAAGATAGGTAGAAATATAGTTCAGTATTCAGGTGAAAATGCCTCAAAACAGTTATTCATTGTACTGGTCTATAGTTTTCCAGTGTACTTACTGACTGCTTGCAGGCTACTGGAATTGCTGTACCTCACTGGACTAGCAATGGGTCTGACCTATTGGTTAGGAAGAGACTCAATAACCCATTTTCCAGTTTAAGCCTCACCATTGCACTGTCTCCTCTACTTGTATTACCACATATAACTGGGAGCATTCTTATTTGTTAGTCACAAAAATATTTTTAATCCTATTATTGCTTGTCCACTATATAATATAGTGTTTGAATCAGGCTTAACCTTGGGGGTGGGGGAGAAAATTAGAAAATTGAAATTTTATCACAGTGCACTCCAAAAGCTGTAAGAGGGGCCTAATACATCATAAGGACAGCTTATTAAAACTTACTTAAATATACGTATAAAGTTTTCATTCTTCCCCATCTGATAAGTCAGTGAAAAGTTTTCCCTTGGTACTTTGTGCTCTACATAACAGAAGGCACCTAGATCTGCAAGCCAGCTTGCTTTATATTATACCCTTCTTATTTCAGGCTGCAGGTGAAGGAAGCAGAGATGACTGAGCATAACCCTAGTTTTGTCTCTTTTCACCAAGGCTCTCCTCTATATTGTAATACAGATTCAGAAAATTGCAACTGCTGCCAGAAGCCAGACTTTAAATAGGTAATTTAGGAAGACATTCAAGCCAAAATCATTTTGGTCTTTTGTGTTTGATTTATTATTACATGTACTTTGAATTTAGATTGAATGTTTGGAATATTGTGTTATCTCTTTACTGTCAAATGCATCCAAATGGGTTTCATATATGCAGCTATGGTCACCTTTTTGTTGGTGAATTACATTCTTGATACTATACAGAGACTGAAGATACTCATCTAAAGTAGAACAGCTCTGACAAGCCTTCATCATCTCTTTTCTGCCCGTAGTGTTTAAGAAGATGCACACATTAGAACGAGAAGTAATTGAAAAAACAGACTATGAGCTGTGTCCCAGCTTTCAGTATAATTGCAGTATTATTCAGCTTAAACTAAACAAACTAAAATAGAGTTTTTATTATGCTGTTGAAGAACTTCAAGAAGTAAATGATCTCACTATTGCCTTAAGTGGATGATGTAATTCTTTACAAAAAAACAGTACCTCAAGAACATACATAGTCCACAGAATGAAACGGGCACATCTGTGCACAATTACTGTGCCTACCTGAACTGTGTTGGTCCTGGCATAAGAACTTCACAAAAATAATATTTTAAAAAATTATGACCTTACAGAACTTCAACTATCAGGTCATGTTTTATTATATTCATTTTGTGGATTAGTAAGCCGAGTCCATAGGATATCAGGTTCTAATTATGATACTTACAATACTTTGGTCTCTTTTGTTAATAATGGCTTTCAGCCACATATTTTGGTGGTATGGAGTTTGCACCAAACACAGATGATGATTACTTGTAGTCATCTAGGCATGTTTTATGTACCCATATTTTATCTTAAATTTTTGAACTCTTTATGTCTACATACACACTACGTAAAAAATCATTTACTTTTTACAAGGAAAAGAAATGATATATATGCTATTGAGTTCCCACAAAAAGTACTCATGAGTTCCCACAAAATGTACTTCAGACAATCTATTTCAGATTGTGGATTGTTCTCCTTTTTGACTGCCCATTGTTTATAAGGTATGTATGACTAACAGTTAATTTACTTTTGTATCTAGTTCTGATCACATGACAAATGTTACCAGTGCAACTTACATTGATCTTGTGTATAAATGATCATCCCAACTAAAATTCTTAAAACATTCATAAAGCATTAGTCACTATACAAACCTAGCCAACCATATAACATTGTATATGAAAGGCAGTAATCCTTCCTCTAACAATCCACATACACCCTGAGGATAAGATTGAATTACCCTTACCGTCACAAAAAACATCTCCCACTTTTGGCTTTAAGCACTGCAGAAAAAGTTTCTTCATGGCAAATTAAATTGACTTTGATCTAGAAAAGAATTCTTACCTACTTTTAGTATTAAAGAAGACAAATAGACATACTAGTAACCAATTCGTAAATGGCAGTTCTGACAAAAGGGGAAAAAAAAAAAAAGGCATTTATTAAATAGAAACCTATCTGCCTCTTTTTCTCTTTAAAAGAAAAAAGCAATAATGCAGAAGAATATTACCTTTATTTTTTAAATCCACAAAACCCCCCCTCCAAAAAAAAAAAAATTGCAGGTGTGTCAGGAAAGTAGAACTACAGAATTTCTGAAAGTTGTATATACCCTACTCAAGAATGCTTGTTTGATCTCATACGTCATCTTTCACCATATTGCAGGGCTGCCTAGAAAGATAGGTAATTATTAATGAAAGTTATGCTATAGATTGAAAGGCCTATAACATGCCTGGACCTTCTTTTGTTCTTGAGATAACCATTAATAAAGCAGACACTTTGAGTAGCAGTAATAACATCCACCTCTAAAGTACTACAGTCTTTTTAGGAAGAAAAAAAAAAATCAATTTAATAACATCCAGACAACACTGTACACGAGACATTCAATTTGCTGTACTAATGTTCCATACTGCCAACATCAGCAGGTTTCTAAGCTACAGAGACTTGGTTAAAAATCTGCAGAAAGGTTTGTAACCTTGTGAATAGCAGACATGAAGACAAAGATGATTTGTCACTAATGCAATGTCACAAAACAGCTACCCATTTTCTCATAGTCTGTTTTCTCAGCAACCACTGATTCCTTTCAGATAGTTTTCAGACAAAGGAAAAAAAAACATGCATGCTTTCATCTTCCTTTGTTAAAGGAGACTAAGGTAAGCATTCTTTTCTGTCATATGGCAAAATATAAATATTTGGGGAATTTTGCATATACCCAAAGCTCAGACTTTCATTTCACACAGAGTAGTTGAAGCCAATAGATTGTTAGTCATATTTAAACTGACTAAATAGAATTTTAATAATTAAAAAAAGCTAAATTATTAAATATTTATTTCAAAGATCACTAGTAGAGTGAATAGAAATAAAGGCCTTTAGTGGCCAAGTGACCGGTAGTGACCATGTGTTTTCTTAAGTATGTAAAAAAGCTTAATGTCATCTAATCCTAAAGGTACCGTAAACGTTGATCCTGTAAAAGCATGCATTAAATTCCCACATAGCTAAGGAGTTATCAAGTGATTATTATTTTCTGCAAATGTATTATACTAGTATGAAATTAAATCTAAAACCAGCAAATTCTGAGGTGCTAATCTCTGGATTCAATTATAACTTTAAGTATTGTATATAATAGACAGAGACCTTCCACACTGTGAAATTTTTCATATAAAGCAGATGCAAAAGTATGAATAAATACGTAAAAGTCATTCAACTATTTATCTTGAAATTTAAATAGTTCTGTTCAGACATAGGCAGCATTAGCTGTTGGGTCTTTATGCATCATAATTATTTAGCAGTAGGAAGAAAGATGTTATTGCAGTTATTCTTTATATTCACCCTACCTGAAGTCTTAGCAATGACAGAAACCATCTTAAATGTCTGCCTTGTTCTTATAGTTCATACACTACACAGAAAGAATTTGTCTCCCATACAAAATGAACACTACCCAAAGCCCTCAGAACACGAGAGAGACAAATGAAGCTCTATTCTCTCTTGGTCCAATAAGTGAAAAGCTGCAGAATAATGAGCAAGGCAACTGAATGGGGAGGTAGTTTTACCCCATAATGAAAAAATATGAAAAAAAAAAAAATATAGTAAGCAAGCCTGAATTCTAGAGTACATTCACCCTTCCTTCTTATCACCAGAGGTGAAATACAGGAGACTTCCGGCCTGTCTAGTTGGATTTCCTTCTAGAAAATTAGGACATTTTAGGTGGGATTTTGTTTCCCATTTCACTTTACTAAATAGTAAGGGGTTATTGCTTCTGGATTTGCAGATATCTACCATAGTGTAACACAGATAATTATGAAAATAAGTGCTATTTAGAATCAAAGGTCAAATCAAAAGGGAATGATACAGTTCAACTGATTCAATGATTCTTTTGCTTTCTTTTCCAGATTTTTCATGTGTTACAACATCACCACACAAAGAGATCTCAGGATTTACTATATTATATTGTTTTTCTTTGCAATGTCACAATACCCTGAGAACAGTGCTGTACCTAGAATGTCAAAATATTGTAAATATAATTTCTGTTTCAAACTTAGGAATTTTCCATTAGTTACTAAAACAACTTTCAACATAGAGCATGATAGGACTCAAAACTCTAATAATGTCTCTGATCTCATTGCAATTGAATTTTTAGATGTGCTATAGCATTTCATCAACATTTACATGGTTAGTCTTCCTGGAATTTTCCAGGAGATACTTCCTGGACTTTTCCAATAAGGAGGAACTAGGACTGTGTTATTTAAGAAGAGACAATTAGTGTCATTACTTTCTGGGAGCAAACATGAAGGGCTAGTTTCTCCTGTAGTCCATTTGCCTGTACCTCCTATCTCCCCCCAACAATGTCTTCATGTGCTTTTAAATTAGAATAAGGAACCAAGCGAAACATGTAAGTACAGTATTTTGCTTGGTTTCTGATGGTGTATTTGGATATAATAGTAGAAGCAATAATATACAGTAAATCATGAATCTCTCTGTTCCAGCTGACATCAAAAAGATGTTTTGAGACTTAAAGGCTTTCTCCTGAAACAGGATACCTAAGATGCAATTGTAAACAAACACCTCCCTGGTACTATTATTTTTAAATACTTATTTTTGCTACATGCTGATAACTTGGCCATTTATATGACAGTGCAGATGGATTTAGTTTTGCAGATTAATTATTCTCTTTTTGGTACTTCATGTAGCAGAGCTGTAATGAATGAATTACAGAAACCTAAAAATAGTGAATTGTAAGTTCTGTGAATGAGTAAAACTATGTGCATAGCATAAACTCATCTATATAACATATGAAAACCTATCTCCTTAAGGTGCAAGACTGCACGCATGGACACATAAAAAAATGGAAGAGACATTAACAACCAGACCCTTACTCATACAAATAAAACATAGTGTGTTATAAAAATAGCATCTACTAGATTTACATTTTAAGTAGCAGAAGTTATTAAGAAAACAGGAAATGTTTTCAGAATGGGGAAACACTGGGGGGGGGGGGGAGGGGGGGGGGGGGGGGGTTGGGGGGGTGCGGGAGGAAGGATGTTTTTCAAGGCAGGGATTCATAAAATACACAGTAAAATGAAAGTGTTCCTTCTTTCAAGCAAACAGTCCAGAAGATAATTTTAAATAGTCTTTTGATAGCAATAATTCTCTAGTTCATGCAAAAAATCAGGCTGATATAATTTTCAAAATTCTCAATTATTAATTTAAGCCATTTTGGGGATGTAATTGGAGCCACGTTATTCCATTTCAAAATTATTGCAACACAACATATTTAATACATTATCAGAAAGAAGCAACCTTTTAATTAGTTGTCAGGCAGAATATATCTACAATGATATGTAGTAAAGTGCTCTTAACTCTCTTTACACAATACTTTTTTAAAAAAGACTATCTTTTGCAAAGATACAGATGGCTTGAAAAAAAGAGAAAATGTGAATTGTCATTTACATGGTGACAATATGTTTTCACTCTGTTTTTAGAGATTGTCACCAACAAACCAGCAAAGCGTTTACAGTTATATGAAGAATTCATTCCTTTCTATAAGAGAACAAGATGTTCCTGCTGCAACTAGTGATGATGCATTTGATATTATCCAAGATTAAACATAACTGAAATAGGTACTTTGTAACTGAGGTAAACTTCAGAAATAACCTTAATTAGAGCTATTACTTTGTCCATCCCTGCTTACCACAATGTCAAAATGGCAGGAAAACTATAAATCATAATAAAGATGACAAGGCAATATACAGACTACTAGAGAACAAAAAACAAGGGGGAAAAAATGCTAGTAAGATGTTCAAAGGTGTGATTTATAAATATAAAATATGGGTTTGGAGAGAATAAAAATGGTGTAATGCAAAAGCAGGGAATCCTGAAAGCATCACATGCATAATTTTCAGGCATACTGACATTACAAATATGTAGAGTATTGTATTTTCAGTAATTCCTTTCCAGTACAACAAATCCAACAAAGAACATTGAGAGCTCTAATGTGTTAAAGCATACATATGGAAACTTTTAACGTTTTTCATACTGAAACATTTCAAGCTGAAAAGAGGGCAAACTGATTTGATCTTTTTTTCTACATATTTTCAAATATACAATTTTGAAGAATTTATAATATATTAAATATTTTAGAAGAGTTGCTTGGAATATTGTGTATTACGTTCAAGCTATTCCTTAAACATTATGCCCTTGCTAAAAAAGGTAGGATTCTTCCTGCTAGACCTTTGCAGCAGTACAACCAAAGGGGAACCTGTCCTGCTGCTTATTGCAACAGCTGTGCTATGCATTGTCATCTCAGATATAGCTGTTGATTTGCACATGAAAGATGCGTAGGTTTTCTGAAAACAGTTGACTGTTTCAGAGAATTCTGTCCTTACTGATGATCATTTATTGATGGTCTTTCTCTATTTTTAAGAGAGGAACTAACTTCATAGTATAAGAAAATACAAGACATCAGGGGAACATCCTTTTGAGAAATTCTGTAATGTTCTTAGGCATCAGTGTTTGGTAGATAAAGCAAAATGTTCTCATGGAACAGTTGAGGATGTCAATATCCCATTGACTAAAAGAGGGAAGACTGGCCACAAGATTAAAATTATTTATTTTTTTTTTTTTTTTTACTTTTAAGACTCCTTTCCAGTGCAACAAGATAAGTTAGATACACATAAAACAGAGCTAATGGTACCCTACAGAGGCCCTCAGTCACACCAAAACTGGAAAGGAGAAAAAATTAGTGGAATCAGGAACGTGCCAGGAATACTTACTGAAATTCCAAAGATAAATCAAATTTCTCATATCCACTATTTAATTTAAATTTATATATTCCTTAATGAAAATTCTTCACTCATCATGTGACCACAGAAGTCTTGAATCATTACAACACTTAATTGATGAAAATATTAAGAGGAAATATTGAAGCCTACAGCTGAAATTAATACTTCCCAGACCATTCCTACGGGGTTAAATTGTATGCAAACATCTGGGGGAAAAAAAAAGTTTGTTGTTTATATACCTTTGTTATCTGAAGTAGATGATAGTAGAATAATGATTTCACACTCAGGTTATAGTTGTCTTGTTTCTCTCAGAAAACATTCAGAAATAAGTGTGAATACAAAAAAGGATCTAAGAGATAGACTGAAACTGTATTATCACCAGGCATTTAAATGAGGACAGACAGCTGATAAAAGACTTAAGCTATATAATATTAAGTAATTACACTAATTTACTTAGGAAGAAAAACACAACACATTACCTGTCTGATAAAAAAAAGATTCCATTTTGAATATTTAAATGTCTAAAAACCAAGCTACACTTCAAGTATGGTACTATTTCCAGAATTATTCAGCAATTTCAATAGTCAAATGTATTTTATAAAGCCTAAGCTTTCAAAACGTCTAAATAACCAACAGAAAAATCAATAAAAGCTTAACCCTTGAGAATTACCCATCTTCAACCGTAAATACGGAATAAGAAAAGGAAGGAGATATTTTCATGTAAATAGTGTCAGTGAAAAACACTGAAGTACAAGACAAGATTAAAGGTGATATTCTCCTTGTAAATAGTTGATCACCACATTTCAAGGAAGTACTTGTAAGTCACAGAGTAAGAGTAAACATTTCTGTTCTATTTCGGCAATATTGTTGAATATTGAGATGTGACCTAATGAAATACAATAAATACCAAAATGGACAAATGCTGATATTCAATGGAACGTCCTTCATAATATATACTTATACATCTTAATACATTAATTAAATATTGGTCTTCCTCAACCCTTCCACTACACAAAGTCTAGCTTCAAGTCACATGAAAAGTATTACAGGTCTCCACAAAATAGTAAAACCCCATGCAACACACATATAAATCAGTTACTTGCTCATGTTGAACTGAGTGAGGTTGTTGCTTCTACAGGCATCTCAAAGCTTCTATAGGTATCTCAAACTATGAAAACATCCTAAAACAGTCCCAGAACTTGCTTTAGCAGAAGAGAAAAAGTATAGAAAGAAAATATTTCACATCCACACATGAGGCCCACTAGGGCTTTCTCACCAGGGAATTTTCAAGGCATTTTTGCACTACTGTATAATATCCATGTGTTATATAACAAGATAATTTAATTCTGGGGAAATTCATTCATGCAGATTGACAGAACCAAATAAATGTTTAATAAAATCTCTCCAATTGCCCATTCTACCCTTTGACAAATATAGAAATTAAAAATACTGAGAAGGATCAGATGTAGCACATCCAACCACAGAAAATCATTCACTGCCCACCATACTTACCCCTCTTTAGCATCAAAAAGCCACTGAATTATTAATACGTATTTTTGGAGAAAGAAAATTTTTTTTCATGTTTAATGACATCTCGCAGGGGAAGCATTATATAATGGCCAAAAATGTAGCCTGGAGGGAAATGTTTCCTTAATATCTTATTATCCTTAATTTATTACTACAGTAAAATGCCATCTCTATCCTCAAGCAGTATCACATAAACATTTTTGTCATTAGCAAAACATCCAGTTATCAAAAATCACTTCTAGATGATTAGAAAGACTGTTACTGACTTTTCAAGAGACATAAACTTTATATGGATATGAAGCTTTGGGTTCTCTATCAAATAGGGGTGCCACTTACTTTTCTGTCTGGCCAATTATATTTTGCAAATATTGTATCATATGTGTCCACAGCTCCATCAGTAATCAACATTATGGCTTGGCTGCAAATACTTCCTTGTCCTGTGTGATTGAACTGTGAAAAGAAACAATCTTTTAGTTGCAGCACATTCCTGTTAGGTGAAGATATATAGGATTACTGTGGATAAAAATGGATCTTGTCAAATGTTGTTCTTCTATTATGCTTAGAAGTAAAAGAAAAAAATCTGAGGTTTAAAACATTTTGTCAGAGATATTATGTTCTTACACAACTGAAGTTACAATTCAGTAACAGAATCGTGATTTGTTGTGTATCTCCATTTTATCAGCTTGAAAAATGGGAAATACACATAAAATACAGTACTTCCCAAAATTAAAAGTGTATTCCTCTGGTTTAGGTACATGATGTATATTGATGCATCTACGTAATTTTTTCTTTGATTTAAATATAATTTTAAGAGAACAAATAAGAAGAAATGAATGATGGACACTTTTACTGCAAAATACAGAAGATACACTACTTATACAAAGACATATGACTATTCATCTGGCATTCATATTCACTCGGGATTCACATATTCATTCCATATGGTATTTTTCATAAAATGTTTATTTGGGAGAATCAAGTTCATATTTATATATTCTCAGATTCTCCTATTACACAAAATGAATACACATAAGTAATTGAAGTTGCTGAACAGCAGTACTTGAGCACAGGTTCTTAAGCAGCAATCAACATATCCTTTAGAGTATATAAAGAAAGTTTCATTGTTACACAAAAGGGATTTGCTCCTGGTTGAATTGGACTGAGTCATAAAATAAGCTTTGATGTCTTGATTCTGGAACTGGTGCCTTAATTTTGAATTCATGTGTCTGTAATATAGGAGAATAGGTTCTCACTTGTCCATTCATGATTTTATATATTCAAGGAACTTGGGAGAAACATCCAGCTTTTTGCAAAAGAAAAACAAAGTTGGGAAACTATTTGATTTTTAATTGCTCTGCACAAATGCTAAGAAAAAAATGAAAAAAACGTCAATAAACAAGGACATTTCACACAACTCTTTACAGACTTGGCTATGATTTGAACTCAATCTAATGAATAAACGATCTTCTTTTGTTCTTTTCTGATGTTCCTAGTTTTAGGGTACCTTGAGACCAGACAAAGCTTTACCCTATCACCTTTCTCTTGGTACTAAGAAAGCCAAGTCCCACCTCACCAGAAGACCAGTAATGAACCCCACCCTAAAAACGGTAGTCTCACTTGAGAATCAGTATTTAAGCTTAAAGCAGGGACTCTACCTGCTTCTGGATTAAAAAATAAAGAAATAATTTGAGGCATTCTAGTTTGATTTAGGCTAACAACTGCTCTGACTTTAAGCTTTCTGCTGTCTACTCACCCATACACATTCGCTGTTCTGAAAACTCTAAAAGCCTTTTTTCTAGAAAAAGTTTTTGACTTCTAAAAATGTCACCTCTGTAGTCATGCCTGCAGTTAGGAAAGGGAGTGAATGGTAGGTTCCAACAGTGCTCTGTCACCATTTCTTGTGCCTTCACATTTCTATATCTGAGTCATCACATACATAAATGTCATTCAACGATCACTTTTACCATCTGCACCTCTCCTCCAGATCAGCTTCCTTTTGATCAAACAGAAACATCAGCTAATAGTAAC
Source organism: Agapornis canus (assembly GCA_036873685.1). Lineage (NCBI taxonomy): Eukaryota > Metazoa > Chordata > Aves > Psittaciformes > Psittacidae > Agapornis > Agapornis canus. The sequence goes on from JBAFWW010029234.1 coordinate 36,376, forward strand.
TGTTACTTACAGGGAAAGTAATGTCAATTCACAGTCTTAGCTATATTGTGGTCACTGACTGTGTGAAAACTTATCTGTGATACCTGCAAAACAGTCTAGTCTTCAAATTCTTCAGTCATGAGAGTTTCTCCAGTCTTAAACCAGAACCAAAATTGTTCAAGTGGGATTCCTTCATTAATAAGATCTTAGAATTCTCTCATAAAGATGAATTTACTTTGCAGAGGGATATATTCTGTATACGGATAACATATTTTAATATACCTTGTCTCTTTTGAAGGGAAACAAAAGAAGGGGGAATGCCTTCATATCTTTATTTTAAAACATCACTCTGTATGCATCTGCATTATTCTGCATAGTTATTTGTTTGAATATTTTGAAGAATGATATTAAAATCAAAAGCTTTCATGAGTAATATCTTCTCATATTTGTCTAGAACTTTAATTTTATTGAATAGCAAGAGTGATGAAAGTGTTTTCCATAATAATAACAATGACAAGGGCCTTATGATGAACTACAATTAACTCAGTGATTCATCAGCAGCAAAAATTTCAATGCATCCTGACATTTACAGCATTTGGTTGTGATTAACAGTCTTTGAAATGTCACAGAATTTTATTTAATTGGCTATGATTTTTTTTAAAGGTAATCACTGCAAAGACTGCATTTGTCACTAAAAGAGATAATTGCAGTTGTCACATGGCATAGTAGGTGCCTAACTACTGTACCAAGCACTTCTATATTCTTAGGCTGTATAATGAACACTGCATACATTGATGATTGTGAAAAATTTGGAAGCAGATTTTTAAACTTGCTTTTCAAATATATCAGTATCACCCATCGTCAAGTCTTAACAACCTAGGCAAATACTGAGGGGTAATTGCATGGCAAAATTAACTAAGCTTAATTAATATAATCCCTGAACCATTTTAAATCCAGCCAGAATATTAATAAGACTATTTGTGTAACACGAAACCTTTTCTTTTTTCCTCCTCCTTCCCCACCTCCTGTTATTTTGTTTTCAATGTAGACAAGACATCCATAGCTAACCTATAATTCATAAGAATATATTTCTGGCACATAAAGGTCACATTATGTATGTTAAGTGGAAAATGCTTAGCTGTACTCTTTTAAGTAGCTTTTTCTCTGGCCTAGGCTGCTTAATAGAAGCTCCAAGAGACTTTGCTTACATGCCTGTATATAATGGAAAAGATTGTTATGTTGTCAATTCTGGAAGTATATATAGAAAAAGGCTTGAAGCTATCACACTGCTTTTTATTTAAAAAAAAAAAAAAAAAAAAAAAATTCCCCCATTTTAAAAAAAAAAAAAAAAAAAAAAAAAATTTTAAAAAATTAACTTAAATATTTAT
>JBAFWW010029240.1:0-25983 GCA_036873685.1 Agapornis canus
GTGTCCCTGCTTATGGCAGGGGGGTTGGAACTGGATGATCTGAAGGTCCTTTCCAGCCCTGACTATTCTGTGATTCTATGAAAACTGTTGAAGATGGACATAAAATATTTTTCCTTCATCTTAAGAAATGTTCTTTTCCTGAGAATGTATGTGCAGAGGACAACTGGTCTTCAACAAATGTGCATGAAGTGTCACTCCATTCTGTAAGAGTGTTTGTATATTTACCCTTGAATGCAAATGCTGTGCTGTGTAATGGGCAGCGTGTTCAAGGTGTTCTCTGAAATACGGCATGAGTTCTCTGAACTTCTGCAGAGTTCCCAAACCCCAGCTTTTACAGAACTGATGCTTGGAGAAAGCAGAGGAATAATGCCTAAAATTACTACTTATCTGAGTAACTTTGGTTCCGGATAAATTAACAAAGTACAAAGCACAACTGTATAAAATTGTCACTATCCTGTGTGGTGACCATATGTTCCTTAATGGAGGAGGTCCGTAAATACAGATGTCTTTGCATTGTTTTCTTGAATTAGAGATAGAACAGTATTTAGCATCAGCAAATTTAGGCATTGCTAAGCAGAGAGCAAAATGCCAAATTAGGTTGAATGGGGATGTTTTCTAGATTATTTTTACACTTCTGATTGCTTTCTGGGTTCTGATTCTTCTGTCACCCAGTATTCAAAAGCCTAGACTAATTCAGTGTAGTGCTGAGTGCCACTTAATGGTTTTTATTTTTCTTTCTCCCTTGAGAAGTACATTAGGTACATAATTACACTAGAAGAGTACTGGAACACTCCTGATAAACTTACACTGATCAAGGATACATGTGTCTTTTCCTGTAAATCTTGTTTAGGCTTATATTCAAATGAAAATAAAAGGTAAAGAACATGCTTTTACTCGAGTTACACTGGGCTTAATAAAAGCTGTTACCATTGAATTTGATCCTGAAGATGTGTTTTTCTGCTGCTGTGGTTGAGGTCTCCTGTTCTCATCAGAATAGAAATGGATTTCCTTGTGTTTGCATTCTTTGTTATCTTTTTGTTATTGTGTTGATGCAATATATATTTAATGGACAATCTATGATTTTGACAATCTGGGGGGGGGGTTCCAGGTGTTTGCTGGCTGTGTTATGCTAAAATGCAGCACGGTAACTGAAGCTTCCCCAAAAGATGTTCAGAAACTCTCACTGGAAAATGTATAAACACTCAAAAAATACCTCGTGATTGACAAGTCTGGCTCATGCCCTATGGTCTCATACTCGGGGTCCACTGGCATCATTTGATGCCTTCTCTGATGGAGTCTCCTATGTTGGAGATATTCAAGGCCCGCCTGGCCAAGTCCCTGTGTGATGTCATTTAGGTTACCCTGCTCTTTTAGGAGGATTGGACTGGATGTTCTTTCGAGGTCCCTTCCAACCCTTAGGATTCTGTCATTCTGTGACCTTCTGTGGTCAGTTTGGCCAAAACTTGGCAGTTCAAGTAAATGTAAAACTCAGGCACTTGCCTGCTTCAAATTACTGCTATTGATCTGCTTTCATTGTAGGTCTGTGCAAGAGTTTGTCGTAACTGTCCCTGCCTTTCTTGGTAAGATAGTGCAGAGTGAGGGGATGCAGGCTGAAATATGTTACAGCTCAGTACGGTCAGTGGATTACTTGCACTTTACTGTAATCCTTTTTATCTGCTGAAAAATGTATAAAGAAGCTGCAGAAAAGAAGTCTGTAGTATGCATGCTAGGATAGGCCTTATGTCTGGGGAAGGGCAGAAGTCTGAGGATAAGTAAGTCTTTTAAGCTGTGATTGCAGCTGTCTGAAGTTTCAAAGTAGGCAGCTCCAAAGGCTTAGGAAAATAGATAAGCTTTAATGATGCCCTAATGAGCTGATAGGCACACACTGCCGGAGGAGTACGAAATGAGCAGTAACATCTGTCCAAAAGGATCTCTCAGACATTTTGCTTCCTGTCAAACGTTGGAATTCATCTTGGTGGCAGATTTGTGGTGTCTTTATAGTACTTCACACTGTGGAATACTTTACTGGTACTTAATGTCCTGACTGCAAAACAGACACATGTACAAGCAAAACCTTCCAATACCTTTAACATAAAATATACAATGGTCCACATGAAAGATGCTGGGTCTCATTCTTCCAAAGGGAAATATATATAAAAATATAATTGCATTTGGAGATGCTTTATTCTGAAGAGAGAGACAAAAGATCTTTTAATGGTTTGGGGCATTGGTTACTGTACTGTATTTACTACTGAAGACTAAAAAAATATGGGTGTACTACCCAATTCATTGTTAAGCCAGTATTGTTATGGAGTGTGAAAAGATGCATGGCCTGGAAAGTGCAGCCAAGCAGCTACATGTGATAACTACTTAACAAGTAAGAGTAATGGTGCCTTAATCCAGTATTTCTTGTAGTACCGTAATCAGAAGCGTTGTTATCTTCATTATGTCCACCAGTCTGGTTTAGGGCCAAGGTCTGTGGAAAAGACTGCTGAAAATGTCAAACATTGACTAGACAAGCATCATTAGGTGTTATGAATGACAGTAAAACTGGAAGTTAACAGGGCAATAGGGATGCAAAGAAATAACTGCCTGAAGGCTGTAGGCGAGACTGGGAAGTAAGCAGCTGGAGGAAATCCTGACCACAACTTTGTCTAGGAAGCCCCAGCTTTCAGTTTTGTTGTTCATCTCTGGAGTAGCAGCTTTGTCAGTCATATGCACTGATACCCTTTTCCTTTGGGGAACCTTTAAAACTTGACTTGTCAATCTCCTTTGAAATGGGGTGGTATTGAATATCAAAGCGACTAACCTTTTGCTGCCCTGGTCTCTGATCTGCCCTACTATCGCATTCCCAATCTTCCCAGAAACCTCTGTTCCTTTGAGGAGCGATGGAAATCCTCTTATTTTGTGGTTTGTTACTTGTGCTACTTGTGTCTTCTGTTTGAAAAGCACATTCAAGATTATCATGAGATGGACTCTAAGAAAAACCCTTCTTTAACCAATATGTGAGGACTGCATACAAGGCCACTAAAATTGCTTTCATGCCAAAGAGTGACAACTAGTCAGAGTATTAAGAGTTTTGTATACAGCCAATCATAACCTTGCTCTGAGGCTTGCAGAGGTCCCTAAGCAGAATGAGTCTGTGCCAGTGTGTTTTGGTAATGTTCTGATACCACTGAAATCAGCTGACAAGGATTAAGTAAACACAACCGACAAGCAAGCAAACAAACCCCAAGAAAACAAGCAAACAAACAGCTTGACTTTAAATCCTGTCCAAATTCCTGATCTAGCCCCTGTGCTGCTGCATACTGCTGAGCATGGCTTGGAAATGTTCACCTGTGATGGAGGCGGCTGGGCGGCTGAGATTGCAGGTGGTGTGGAAGCAGATTGATATTCATTATTCACAATTTGGGGGGCAAGGAGGGTCAGCTCTTAAAATCCTGACCTTTAACTATTTACTATGGGTGGGTGAAAAAATATACGGCAAGATAGTTTTATTTTATAACAGCAAACTTGCTAGGGTTTGAGTGTTTGAGGGAGTGTGTTCTCTAAAACCTAAACTATGCATCCCTTGGTTTTCAGTTGTACTCATGGATGCCAGAGGCAGCTTTTCAGTTCCCAAAGAATGCCGTTTTCCCTTCTTAAGGAAGAGAATTAGTCACTGCAGTAAATATATATTCAAATGCCAATGTCAGGTTGTGGTCTTGAATTAACAGAATCATGAAACCTTTTCGTTTTTAAGCTACCTAAATACTTGTGAAGCCTCCTGCATGAATCCGCACTGCTTGTTTCTGTGGGCAAAGGAATGCTGATCTGAGAAAATGAAACACTAACTTCAGGGTATTTGCAAACCTTACATCTTTCCTTGGCAAGAGTATGAGTCAGCATACAGAATGCTTGAATGATTGCATAAACCTGGGAACTGGAAGATTAACCTTAAAGCTGGGAAGGGAGGGATTTGGAGGTCAAAAGTGAAACTATGCCATATGGTTCAATTCATCATTATGGAGTACAAAAGGTGGCCTATAATAGACTGAATAGTACAAATACTGCTGTAACTTGTTGATTTTGTTGCTTTTTGTGAAGAAAAATTGACTATAGTTTACATATATGAGATCTTCAATGCTATTTTCTAACCTACAGTTTTCAATGTCTTTGTGTATCTTTAACCTTGCAGTAATGTGGTGTTTTTACCTTCCCTGCCTTGGTGTCACAATATTACCTCAGCATGCCTAACTTGGAGGAAGAGTTAGCCCAATTGTTGCATTTCCCTGGCTTCATTGGACTTGAGTTTTTGAAAGGTGTTTTTTCTTTATTTCTTTCAGTTTTATAGCTCCTTGTGGAGGATGAATTTACCATCTGTAGATTTAAAATGCCATTTAGTGGCAATGTTGAATGTGTAAATACTCGGTCTGCCTTTTTCTCAGGTACTGAGCTTTTTTAACAGCTGTTGTAGCTGATGAAAGTCACAAGCTCAGTATTTTGGACTTTAAAGTTGTTTTTCCCTGTGTGTCCTCTTCACATAGTAAAGGCTGGAAATACTGTTAGGAAACTGAGTGTAAGAGCTAATATGTCCTGGCTCTGGTGGTCTGCACTCATTCTGTGAGCTTTTTGGAGTACAGCTGCACTAGGGTAGAAACATCATTTGGTTTTGCTAGTAGCTGACTCAGGATTTGTCATTTCTGTGTGTCTCCAGTAAGTCAAGCATTTGTAGTTCATAAAATACCAGCTTTCCACTGAGACACTGTAGAGCTATAAATGCATGTGTGCCAAAATACTAATTACTCGGACGTGTTTACTGGGAAAGTATTCCTTTCTCAGGAGGCAGTGTATGGCACAGGTTGGGAGTCTTCCAGTGAGTCAGGGTTTTGTGGAATCCTGTGAATTAACGGAGGACCCTAAACACCAAATGTTCTGGATTTCCTGCACCTCTGAAACATACGCAGATTAGTCTCCAAGACCACTGGTTTGTGAGCCCCAGGTTCTAGGTAGTTCTGTGCTCAAGGCTTGCCTTGGGGCTCAGAGGCCTTCAGGGTTTAGAGGTCTGCCTACCTGGGTCTGCCTTCATAAATGAGCTCCCCTGGCTGTTTAAAGGGACTGTGTTGTGGAAGTTGGAGCTGTATTCACTTCGGGATCTAGCATTAGCTTGATGGAATATCCGTCATGTGAGATTAAAAGGATAAATCGATATCCTTGGACAGAGCTAGAGCTGGAGTGGGTGGGTATGACCCTAAGCAGCCAAATCTAATGTTGCAGTGGACTCTTTAAGCAGGAAGCTTGATTAGATGTTCTCTGGAGATCCCTTCCAACCCAGTGTGTTCTCCAATCCTATGATCTTCTCTTGAACCTAAATTTGTACCAGGAAGCATGGGAGTATCAGCATCCTGTATTGAAGCTGGAGATCCTGGCTGGCATTCCTCAGCAGAAATATATGCTCTGGAGCACAGGTGGGAGCTCAAAGCTCAGAACTGAGGTTGGGGTCTCAGTCATGGCCATGTATCTGCTTTTGTGGTGGTAGACTTCCTGGGTCTTTGCACAGCTGCAACAGTTGGAGCCATTTTGGATTTTGAAGCAAGGAACCAGAATAACTTTCCTTTCAGAATTAAAAGAGAAATAATTTGGCAATCAAGCTAAAACGTTTTCTTGCATTTCTTACTGAACATAATGTATCCTGATGAAAGATGGTGAATCAGTGATGATACCAAGTATTTTATATCTTACAAAGCCAGTCTGTCATCTACTGAAGGGCTGCTTTCATTATGATTCAGGCAAGGATTACATAGGTTAGTCAAAGATCTTAATCTTGTAATAACTTTGAGTACTCCTGTTGTCTGGAGACTTTTCCTAAACTGGTAGGGAGCGTGTATTTTGTTTTTCCTTGAAGAAATTGGTTGAGTTACTGTTCATCATTCCCATGGAGATAATAGTGGGGTTTATCTTTTGTGATCCTGAGAACTTGAGTTTTGTTAATATTCCAACTTGAAAGTGTTAACCTTAATGCTGAAATACTTATCCAATGTGAAATTTGGGATTATTTATGCTAAACAGTACCAGAAAGGTAACCTGATTACTATAACCACAATACTGCTAACCATCAGGCTGCTATAGCCTCATGTTATGGCAGATAAAAGGTTTGTGAATGAGAAAAATGATAACAAACCCCTTGGTGTAAAGTATTTCTAGGAAGGACCCTCGTAGTAGACAAGCAGATGCCAGAGCCAGTGTTTGAAACCTGGTTTTTAAGGGTTTTTTTGGCATGTTGCTCAGAGTTTGTCTGGATAAGGGTTGGGATTCAGAGCTTTGACACTGGTAGGAGCACTTAACTAAATACAAATTAATGACAGTGTCTCTCAAAATTCAACTGAAGCTGTACAAGACAAACACAGTTAAGTGTAATTCCTCCTTGATATTTTATTACTAATGTTTCCCCTTCTTATTATCCTAAATTTAGTATTAAAACCAATACAGAGATTAGTTTAAGCTATTGAAAAAGGATGTAGTGCTGTGAAAAGCTGTACTTGTCTGCTTGCCAGGTTCCTTTTCCTTGTTGCAGCTTTAGCTTCCAATTCCAGTAACCAGTTACAGGCTAACTGTAACCTGTTGCTAGCATTTCTTTTCATGTTTGTTTATTGCAATAAACCAGCTTTAATCCCATTCACTTATTCAGTGTGACAGGTGGGTAACATCTTCAGTACAGCATGAGAATCAGTAAGCATCATTTCGCTGGAAGCCTTGCAATCTAGGTAATGTTATTTATTTTAGTATAATAAACATCTGATCCATGGTCAGATGCTGCCTGGAGCCTGTTTTTATTTGCAGTGTTGGAAGACATCTTATTCGTGCAGTTGCAATGTGTCTCAGTTAGAACCTGGCAAATCTTGACAAAGATTGTGATCCAGAAACAATTGCAAAATCAATTTTGCTAGAGGTCCTTCCCTTTTGGGAAGGTCACCACTTATGTGGGTTCCTTATATGAATTGCTGTGTATAAGTAAATCCTGGGTTTGACTTCTTAGGTGGGCAATAAAAGTAAATCAGAAAGAAAGTACAGGATGTCAAGGTAACTGCAAGTTGAAGGCCTTTAAAGTTAAATATCCAGTGCTGGCATTTTAGGATATGTTGATGCTGGCATAACTGTGTCTTTTCAGTGATAAGAGTTAGGCTGTTCCTTTGCTTTTCCAGGGCTGGCTGACACACCACCTTAAAATTACCTTTTACAAAAGCTTCATAATGGATGCTTTGAAATGAGTAGGAACAAATCTACTTTCTAAACCATTTGGTATTGCTGTGTTGTTTCTGTTTCCATGTTGACTCAGATCCACAAGAAAAGATCACCCAGGCCTTATTTACTTAACTGATTAAACAAAACCAGTGATCATCTCTTTACTGGGACTCTTGAGTCAATAGTTAGGTGTCACCAACTTACATTGGAGTGAAGACCTGGGTTCTAGTCTGCCAAGCCTAAGAACAGCAGGTTTCCCCAGCTTGGATTATGCTTCATTGGCTCTTTGGGTGAGATGGGCTGGCTGTTGACTGTCAGATCTGTTGGTGGTAAGATCACACAGGTCTCTGCAGGATGGTCATCCTCCAGACTGTGATAGAAGAAGGCATCCACATTCGAGAGGGCTTCCTCTGCTGATACGGGAAAGATTAAACCCTTTTTAGCCAGTTTCCTAGGAAAGCTGCCTCCCTCAGACCATACTGGGCAGTTACTCTATAATACATTATCCATCTCCTCCTTCATACCTGTCGCAGGTTGGTGAGTGTTTCAGGAAGGAACTGGTGGCCCGCAGGCAGGTTGAGAGGGATAAACTCTACCTCCTTGCTGAATTATCTTTTACCAAGGCTTCAGGATAGAAACATCGTGAGCAAGGGCACTTGTGTGTAGATGTGTACTTCCCCTTCCGCATCTCTTACCTGGGTGAGCAGAATCTCCTACCTGGCCACCAGATGGGGGTATTGCTAAGGTATTGATTAAGAGGCAAATGCATATTGGATCGGTGAGTCCTTTGCATGTATAAATCACTTTCTCCATCTTTTACTCCACATTTTCCTGAGCGTTGCACGCACAATGACAGACGAAATGCCAAATGGTTCATTGGTTTGGTACAGTAGGAAAATACCCTTAAGAAAACACCCAGTAACTTGGTGAGATATCAAGGGATTTCTGCAAGTGTAAAAGAAGGCTTTTTTGTTTAGTGGGTTTTTTTAGGCTTTTGGGAAGTTGTTTCCTAGTTTTGGTTCCTGTTTCCCACTCTTGGACATAAAAGGCTGGATAAATGCCTTTTCTCTTACCAGTTTTATCATTAGTTTACCGGACACTGCTTTGGCAAGCATTACAAAAGCCTGTATTTTTTCTTGCATATAAAAATACTGTGTAGGTTGTGTTCTTCATTTGACAGCCGCCATCTGTTTTCATGAGAGGTTAAATTGTCCCATTATGTTTTATGAAGAAAAAGTGTTTGATTCTGTTTGGATTATGTTCTTAATTCTCTAAGGCAGCTGAACAATAGGAAAATCATCCATGAGCTTTAAAAACCCCAAAACCAAATCAACAAGGTTTTGTGTTATTTCTATTTAAAAGTTGGTTTAAGTATATTATTGGAAACTGATTTTTTTGCCATTGCATATTGGAAAAAACCATGAAAACTTGTAAAATCCATGGTACCTCATTGATGTAAATGCACCTATTCTTCTACTAGAATGAAACTTACCAAAAGTCAGTTATGGATTCCTATAACTGAGTACTTAAGGTGTTTTATCAAGATTTTTATCTTATTGCGCAGGACCTTGCTTAGAAATATCCCCTATGTGACAATATATAACTGCATGTTTCTACAGAAAATGTAGATTAAATGCTTTTCCTTAGTGTAAAAAAAAAAATAATGAAGAAAAGGGAAGAAAAGCTCATTTATGGACCTGTGATGCTACTTAGGTAGAAGTTGGGCAATTTTAAGCTGCCATAAATTCACACCATGTCTGTAACCTTTATCATGACAGACAAGATAGAAAATGTCTTGTGGTTTGCCCCCCTGATAAAGCAAACAGATTTGATGAGAAGCAGTGGAATGAGAACAGATAAGATCAGCTTTGAGTCTTTTTGTAGCACTTCAGTAAGGTAAAAAGAGTACCAAAACATGTTCAGAATTGCTACTTCTTAGCTTGGTTTTTTTTGTTCCTTTTGAAAACATCAGGTTTCCTTTTCTGCACTTTTCAAGGAAAGCAAGAGATTGCTGTAGCAGTACTGGTACCCAGATCTTAGGTGGGTACGAAGGTTTTACATATCATACCCCCAGCCTAGTGCTTTTCAAAAGAGGCAAGTGTCATTATCCTTATTTTGCAGATTAGAAAACAGGAGCAAGGTTGGGTCCATTTGCTCAAGTTCATTTTTGAAAGCTAGAGAGAGCTCTTTCAGTGTATTCCAAAATAAGCTAATATTCCTTTACTGAGGTGCATTGTCTTTTAGTGGCAAAAAGGTGTAGGAAAACTTAGTAAACCTCATGGTTTTGTTGGAGGTGGGGACAAGTATGCGAAATAACTTTTCTACATAGGGACCCATATTGTTTCTCTGAGAACTTTCATTTCTTAAGAAACAGGTGGGGAAATTGAGGTCATATTCAGTTCCTTATCCATTTATCTTCCCACTGACTAACACTGTTCAGAGTATATAAATTCACCCAGTTTAGTCAAGCTGTCTTTCTATAGTATACCTCTGCCCCCTCCTCAGGGTGGTTGTCTTTTGCCTTTGGATTTCTGTTGTCATGTTATATTTTAGCTAATTCTCTATTTGTTTTTGATAGAAACCCCTTGACATTGACAGCTCAAATGCATGCCTGTGTACAGATAATAAATACATACATTCTGCATATATTCTGTATGATGGTAACCAGGTTGCTATCTATATATCTAATCCTGCGAAGATAAGTTTTCCGCTTGTCATCATATCACACAGAAAAATCCTTATCTGGTTTATCTTGTGACCCAGCTATATTATCAATATATATAAACTTGTGGAAGACGTTGTGGTGTTTGAGGAGTCTTAAGTCCTCAGAAAATATTTCCCCAGTAACCTTTCTTCTTTTAAACAAGTGGGTAAGGGCATTAAGCAAGGAGATGTACAGAGCAAATAATGCAAATAGTTATGCTGAGCTCTGTATCACAAAGTTATTAAGATGCAAATTTGTATTTGTTCATACTCCTACTTGTATATCTTCTGAATTGCTTCTTCTGTCCTTTTCACTTGATCTTACAGGAGGAAAGATAAAAGCCTTTAATGTGTAAAACAGAAGCTGATGATGTGATCTGCAGCCTGTGCCTATGGTCCATAACCCCTGATTAATGTTAGATCTGAGATGGTAATAAGGCAGTGAAGGGGGTTGGGGACATACCTAGATGAAATACCACATAAATAAGAAAGAAGCGTGAATGTAGGCATCAGGTCAGAACGTCCTGATGTTGCTTCAGAGGTGGTGTCATGTAGGTTCATCTGATGCGATGCTGTTCTTGCCATCTACAAAATTCAACAGTTCCAAATCTTTCTTCTGGCACTTCTTTTTTTTCTGAAGGGTGGATTTCTGCAGCTGTTAACTTTGTTTTAAGGAGGCCTTTTACAGTATTATTGTTTGTGTGTGTTCCCTCTCTTGGTTTCCTGTGACAGCTAACCACAGTGGAGCATGGGCTTGTCATCTCTTGCTGGCTTTTCTGGAGAGGGGAGCGGTGCTTGCTCATCCTTGTCCTCTGACTCACTCTTTGTTTACTATGTAGGTGCTTCTCTTATGTGCTATGCAGGTGGCAGACTGCACCATCAGGGAAAATACATGTCTGGAGGATAACAGTGGCAAATCTAAAATGGGATCCCAGTAGAATGGAGCAAAGCCCGCTTCCAAATCTTTCTGCCATTTTGGCTGACAAAGGGATCCAGCTTCACAAATTACATCTACAGAATAGGTAGGAAAGCAAACTGGTAAAAACAGTCATGGTCTGTCTGGAATTGTGAGCCGGATGTCCACGCTTTTGTATCTATTCCCAGGCATCAGAAGTGGGGTGACAGGTAATTTTTAGCTGGTAGCTACATTTACTCCCTCAGAATTTGTGAAAACCTTATTCCTTGGACAGAATAGAAAATGCCATGGACAACGCTTAGTGCCAGCTACCCCGTCCCAGTTGCAGAGGAGAGTTTCTCAGAGGCTTATATGTATTTCTTTTCCTCGTTATCTTTGCCTTTGATTTTTACAGGAATGTTTATCTCTGCCTGTGGTTTTCCAGACATCCCTCCTCTGGCACTTGCACGCAAACTGCGTTCTTTCTTTCCCACTTCTGCAAGATACTTGGGATGAGTCTGTGCAGCGGGAATTATCTTGACAAAGGTCATTGCAGGAGCGGTGTGTCTCGGCTTCCTGTGTATCTGTGCCTTCTGGACAGGTTTTCTGCTGTCTGAGATGGTATTTTCTGACTGAAGTATTTTCCTTTGACTTTCAAGAAGTATTTCTGGTACCATGGAAAAGTTGAGCTTGCCTTTAGACTGTGAAATCGCTTTTCCATTGCTTTAGGTGCCTGTTTTACAAAGAGCTGTAGGAATATAATGGTTTATTACTTATAACAGTTATTTGGCCAATTGGAATGAAGTTTAGTAATGAAGTTAGAAATGTTTTGGGAGAGAAACAGAGGCAGACTGACTGCCTAGGCATTGGTTTCTAAGAGGCTAGGCTTAAAGAGGTTTGACTTCTAATTCTGTTGCAGCTGGCTCTTGGCATTTATAATGTCTGAAGCCATAACAGAGGAGGACTTTTTGCTCCTCCCCACTCCTGTAACCTGTGTCCATTCCTTTGAAAGACCCCACGGCATCTTGGGGTTTTAGCAGGTTGCTCTAAAGATCTCCAGGGCAAGGCTGAGGGACAAGTGAATGAAAGAGTCCTTTGTCAGATCCTGAGGACCCCCTTGCATATGCCCTGAAGGAAGCTGCAGTAGTCAGTGACACCACAGGAGCACCTTTAATTAGCACAGAAATTAAAATCCACTAATGAAGCTCAAATCAAAGCCAAGGTGTCCAGGACCGTGTGAAATCAAGAGAGAGGCATCACTTCAGTGCCTAAGTCACTTAATTGTTTAGGACCATGAATAAGAAACAGTGAGGGGCAGCGCTGCTCTGCTGGCATGAACATCCCAGGCACTGCAGGCAGAACTTCCCCCCAAAGCACACCAAGATGACTCTTGGCTGCAAGGTGAAGCAAGATGCAATGGAAGGATGGGTGAATGGGGGGGGAATTGTTAACTTTTACTGTATCATTTGTGTAAAGGTTTCATTGAAAAAGAAGTTCAAAAATAAGCTGAGCGTATGACTGAATTGTATTGCTTAGACTGGGAAGAGACTTTGTCAGAGCAGTCTTGCACATGTGCTGACACGGTACTAGAACTTTTGAGAGCAGAGGAAAGGCAAAATAACAACTTTTCTTCTCCTTTCTTTTTCCCCCTCTGGACATTTCAGATGCCCAGAATAAGTATTTGTGACACATGCAACCATTCCTGGATTCAAAGGCTCATTGCAGCTGCAGATTAAATCCACTAATTGAATGGTTAGTTGTAAGTGTATTTTTAGCAGTCTTTTTATGCTGATGTCCACAAACTGACACAGTTAGAATCCTTCTGTTGCCACTGCTGGAGAGATCTAAAGCTGACATCTTTCCCACAAAGAGCTGTACTGTAAAACTTACGTTTGCTGGTTTAAGATCTACTTCTTTCATCCTCCAGACCAAAGGATCTACTGACACTGGACTACTCTGCTTTCACATTTCATGTCTGCACTCTTTTCCTCTCTGGAAAAGCTTTGCTCCTCTCTTTCTGTTGCTATGAGAAAAAACCCCGTTGCCAGGGAACAAGTGCCCAGCACATACTGGTGTGTCCTCTGTCAGATGTTGAAGAAGTTCATCCGAAATGTTTTCATGTGCATATAGAGGACAAGTCTCACATGTAATGGAAAGGAAGGGAGGAATTGGGCAGCCTATCTTGGGGATGTTCGAACCCACCTCCAAATGATTCATCTTTTATCCAGTGGTCCTAATTCCATCCCTTTGTTGCACTTTAATTCCCTCACCCTCTCTGTAGATCCAGACCAAGTATAAAACACCAGGATTAAAACTTCCTTTTTTTACTGTACTTATTGAGAAGTGGTGTTTGTTCTTTCATTTTAAACTCAACCTGGTGCTAGTACTACATGGTCAGGATGTGCAGGAAAACTGCACAAAAAGTGCATCCCAGGGGTTGGCAGGGCAAGGTAAGGCTGGAGTTTGTTGCTCATAGGTCTGCTCTTGAAACTGTGAGCTACCATCCCATTGTTGAGGGCTACCGTGGTCTTTGTCACACACTCCTGGAGCAGCAGGCAGAGGCATTCATTATGTAGTTAGAACTGTCCTTAGCTGTGTGCCTGACTTTGCTCCATAGTGTGGAATTAAACCACCTAGTTCACAACTTGAAGCCTTTTGGAGCTAGACAGCTGACAATGTGTTGAGTGAAACTCTCCTGGGGGAGGAAGAGGCAGTCTCTGTGTGATTGTACAGCCAGAGTTGTGTGTGTATTGTCAGTTGTATGTTACTGGCATATGGAAAGGGCACCTCTGAAGTATAGAGTACTTCTCTTGTTCATTACCATCTTCTTATTAGAGATCCTGTGTCGAGGATGCTCTGAGACAGATTTTTGGACCTTTCACTGTGTGCAGGTGTATTTCTATGTGTTTCATCAGCATGTGTAGGGAAGACTTCAAACATATTACTTAGGGCTTTTCAGGTTAGTTAATTCTAAGATGTTTGGTGGCTGCAAGTAGGCTGAAGAGAGGTTGGTAGTTAAACGTAGCTAGATAACACTTGCTTTGAGAAGTGTGTAAATGTTGAAGTTTTAAAAAGCTGAAGAACTTGAAAGGGATTGGAGAAATGGTATAACAGCATTAACACACTGCTGCCATAACAGCATGCATTTGGCAGACTTTGGCATATTGAGACTTTGCCCTTGCATCAATGGGTTATTGACCTAAATTAGCTTTTCTGTTGTATTAGAACAAAGGAGAAGCAACAATAATAGATTCAGGCATAATGATGTACAGCTGCGTGTTAGTGTGTACTCTGCAAAATCTCTGGATTTGATCCATATATGGGAGGATTGCATCCAGTGACTGCTTCTGTAAGGAATGCTTCTGCTCCTCTGGTTGTCCGCAGATCATCGCGTACAGAAAGGGACAAAATGGTTGTGTTTATCCCAAGCCATTGAACAGCTAGCCTAAGCCTAGCATTGGTCAAGAAACAACCAAAGAAAGGAAATGGGTCTTCCTTTCCTTGCTGATTTCCAACCATAAACAGTTTTCCTTTCTCATGTTGCTCCTGAGCCATTTTTACAGTTGGTCTTTGCCACATGTTTTGCTTTTAAGCAAAGGTAACTCACCTTTTTGAGATGCTTATTTTGGTTTTCCTTCTGAGAGTTGCATGGTACAGCACTGTACCAGAGATCACCTTCTACTGTCCAGGTATGCTTTTGGGGCTAGGCAGAGCAGTGCTGTGGGGAAGTAGTTGAAGTCCAAAGCCCAGTAGCGGCATGTCAGCAGAAGGAAGCAGCTAGGCATCCTACAGTGATGCTGACCTGCTCTTATTAGTGGTAGCATTAGGACCTCAGCTCCATGGCCCCAGTCCCTCATTTAATTCAACTTGTAAAACTGTTTCTGCTTGCAGAAACATGAACAGTAAAGGGCAAAGGTGCCTCAATGCTAAGAAATGATGATGAACAAATCGAGATGATTAGGGAGTTTTACTTACACTCTTCTTTATATTGAGCTTGCTGTCTCTGCTGGGGAATTGTCATAAAAGTCACTGTCCTACTTTTGAGTCTTGCAAAACTCAGCTATGTTATGTCACTCATCTCTCTCAAGAGTTAAGATTGCAGACAGGTATTCTTCCCTTTCATTCTAGAGAAGAATAAAACTTGCAGAAAAATGCATTCTTCTTTATCTTGTCTTGGTAGAGCTGTGTACAAACCCTTCACGTTGTCCTCAGGTGACTGAGTTATTGAATGGGAAATTCTGGAAAGCAGACTCTTCGTAGGTACGTTGTTACTCAAATTCCAAACTATTACCTATTTGTGATACTCAGATGGGGTTTCTGTACTGTTCTTGCCTCATACAATGCAAAAACATTGTCCAAAAATCTCCTGCAGGGAAGAGCTGTGTACATACTGTTGCTGAAAAACAGTTGCTTCCCTAGGAACTCAACACACAGAAAGCTGGAATTTCTTTTCATGAACCATACTCTGGAGGATGCTTCACATTCTTTTGCTGTTGTATAAAGCAAACAAAAGGAATGTGGCTATAAACCAAATTCATTTATGGTTTTGAATGAATATTCGTTGTGTTATTCACCCCACAGTTGTATTTCACACGGAATCAGAGATCTTCAGTTTAGGTAATTCTGGTGACTAGTGAACAAGAAATTGTTTCCTACTTGTAAATCAGATTTGCCTGTTAAATAGTTCACTTGTTCTGTCAGATTGGTTTTTTTCCTCCGAGCTTTTATTTAGCAGCATGTCAGTATCACAAAACCGCTAAAAATTAGTTGGAATTGATTGTGCTTTGCTTGAGCTCTTTGTAAACCAATGTTTTCCAGAGATGCCCTGTATTCCTTTGTTAACATAATTTTGTTCTGCCTACACAGCCTTTCTTTAGGGCCACTTAAATTGGTAGTAATATAGTGACAGAATGGTAAACAAAGCTGGCTTTACAGTTGTCATTTCCCTTGATGATTCTGGATGCAGTTCTGCTGCATGTCATACACAGCATCTTTCTCATACAAGTAACCAAACCTACCCTCTATCAGCAATTTCATTGCTCAAATATCAGAGAAGATGCTTAGAGAAAATAACATTTAGGAGCTTTTCTTGATACGTGAGCCCATTTTCATGTGACTGAAATTGCTGCAGTGGCTTTTTGTTTATATCATAATGGTTATGACATTTTGCATTGAAGGTTTTGGCTATGGAAAACTGTGTCTTCTAATAGTGTTGAAGGATACTTAGAAGTTGTTCAGGCACAGAAGAAGCTTTGATTGCTCTGTGATCATAATAGAGTTGGTGTAAACTTTCAGTGTTAATAGTGACTGAATATCCTAAAGTAAGTCTGCTAATCTTTCCTGAAAGTTATTAACCTCTTTGATGAATAATACATGATAATACATTCTCTTACATGTATATTTCTTCATTAATTTAAGACATGGTTGGGTTTTTGGTGCAAGCTACTACTTTATAATTCCCATGTTGGTATTTCCAACTCTTCACTCTTCCTTCTGCAGTTCCATACTGTTCTGTGATTGTCCAGTGTTCTGTCACTTCTCTTAGTGTTACTGTTAAGTTCCATTATTAGTTGATTAGTGGTATTACTTTCTATTCTAACATTTCCAACCAATAGGTATTTCCAACACCTATTTTCTTCACAGGAACTTGGGATTTGTTTATATATTACTTTATACATTTTCGATTTTCTTTTCTTTTATGAAGAAATCCAGTTGAAGCTGGATTGATACACTCTGATGCCTACCTTATTTCTTCTTCCTTGTGACTTTTTTTTCCCCCCTCCCTTGGGGAAAGGCAGCTTGATTCAATGACTTTACTCCAAGTTAATTATTGTTAACAGATTATTGAGGGACTTAATTAAATAAGGAAAGCCCTTTTAAGCTCTATATGAAAAGCTTTGTTTGATGAAGGTGATGAAGCCTTTGGAATATTCTGGAAAGAGGTAGAAAAAGAGAAAGAAATTGCCCTTTTCATTGAAGGGAGTGCTAATTTCTTATCTTCCAAAGCTGATTATTTTGAGGCTAATAGTTTTTATATTCTGATATATGAACTGTATTATGTTAACTTTTATTGACATTATCTCTGAAATACTCAGCCTTTCAATACTTTTGAAGGGGATATAATTGACAGATGGAAGTAGCAGCCAGCCATGGGTCCTGTCAGTGTGTGAATATACTTTTTGTAGGACTACTGAAATGACAGATTTCAACATGCTTTGGCATTAAACATGGTATAGATGATTGGCTTTCCTGGGCACGGGGTGCAGTTGACCCAGTAACCTATAAATATCGAAATGCAGTTTTGCACAGTGTGGTATGAATTGACTGGCCTAATCATACTCATATGTTGATGACCCAGTTACCTATGCATGTTAGCAATATGTTATCACAGTGCTGGTGTGATATTTCATATATTAAATCAGGAGAGTGTCTTAAGAGCTTGGTTCTCTGTCAGAACTCCAGAGCCTATCTCAAGCATCATGGCATGTGCAAAACTTCTCTCCTATGCTAGGTTTGTGTGCTCATTAGTGAAGCTGTTAGTTCAGCTTTAGATATGTTGGGATCTTGGGACAGTGTCTTGGGATGTTGCTGGGCCAAGAGGTCACTTTGTTGTACTGGATGCCTTGCCTCCAGACAGCCCAGAGTTACCTACAGATACAGAGACTCTGTCAGGCTTTTTTCCTCGTTTTTACCATGGAATCAAGTTGTGCTTCAGGATTTTGGTTTGTTCCTGTTGGGGTTTACCTCAGCTATAAAGATTATGTTGCCCTCAGCCTCTAACAGAAACTGAACTGTTAATGCATAGACTTTAACGTCAGCTCAGGTCTTTAAATTGAAGTTTCAGGTTTATCTTAGACTGTGACTTGTTTTCTGTAGTGACAGGGCACTACTCGCTGTAGCACAGTATGGCTCAGGCTCTTTGCTTAGTGCAGGTTCTGGCAGCATGCTGTGCTGTATTATGTGATTACTAGCAAGCTACGTGATTGCTTTCTAGTGAAGTCTGTGGATAAGGCATTTGTAAAGTAAACAGTAAAGCTATAGGTAGGTGCCTCAGTTTCTGCAATGCCAGGAGTTGTTTACTAAGCCTGATTTTAAGTCCCAAGGTTTGCTAGCAGGAGACCATTCTAAGCAGAATGAAGGTGGGTGTGTGAGGAGAGGAGAGAGCACAACTTTCCTTCCATGACAGGACACTTGTACGAACAGGGTGAATGAAAGCAAGAGAAAGCTGAGGGGTTTGCAGGATGCAAGGTGCCAAGTTACAAATGCTGTCTTTCCTTATTTCATTTGGTTGACCAGTTTGTCCAGTTTTCCCTTTCATTTGAAATGAGTCAATAATAAACATTAGCAAGAAATGAAAATCACTCAAAGAAATGAACATTGTTCTGCTGATCAGCTCTCTGAAAACTTCCTTTTAAAGTCCAGAGATTGACTTGCCTTAAAAGTCTGTTGCATTAACTAGAGATTTCACTGTATGGGCAGCTCAGGTATTGGCAGTGCTCTGTTCATCAGACATACCTGGTTTTAAACAGTTTACCATAAACTAATGGCTTCAAAACCTTCTTCTATGAGTGGGAGAAAAGAACCAAGAGAGCAACACGAGTAGGGGGTGAAGAGGAATTTGTCACTCAGTTTCTCCTGTTATTTCTTCATCTGTTTAGAAACATTGTGTCCAGTACATAGTGCTTACTGTATGAATTCAGGATTGGTTTTGGTAGAGGATAATAAAAGTGGCAAAGAATAGATAGTCTTTCTTTAGGATAAACCAAACATATTTGAATGCCTGCTCAAGAGCATGCCATCAGTGTATTTTGAGTACCATGTATTCACCACCGGCTATCAGGATTTTGCCAACATTGGAACCCATTCATACTATTCTAACCTACACAGTCTAAGTCTTACAGCTTAATCAGGGTAGAGGTAAAGGTGTTGTGTTGCCAAGGCAGTGATGGAAAGATAGAGTTGGAGAGGTAAAACACAACATCAAGTCCTTTTGGAGTACTTTCTACTGCATAAAAACAAGCTGAAACAAGAATGCCTGTCAATGATACATTGCAGATAAAGCCCATCCAATATGAGCTGCTGCGCGTTATACTCAAAATGGCTCCAAACCCTATGCACCAAGTCAGATTTCTCTCTGATCTCCCAGGGGTAGGTGCTTGCACTGTAGCTTTATGACTAAAATGTTATGGCTAAAAAAACCCACACAGATTTTCATATTTTATCTCCTAGGACCATCCCCTTGGCTCCTGCAGAACTGTGCCTGGAATACATGATAGTGTAGGAGTAAAAGGGATGGAAAAGGAGAAAATAAAAAGGGAAAAGGAAAACCAAATCAGCTTCTTTGCTTGAGAGTGTGTAAAACTGACCTCATTGGAATGACTGGCCGTATTTCAGCATTTCTGCTCTTGAATTAGTGTGAAATTCTGCTTTTATGCTCTGTTTCTTTAGAAGAAGAAAACTGTGCTAAACACTTAGGAAGGAACAGTCAGAAAATACATTTTATAACAAATGTGGCTTATTTGCATGTAAACCATTGCGTGTGGGGTTGGGTAGTACCTTATTGCAGGCCTAAAACAAGGTAAAGGGTTTATACATGACATGTTGAGTGTTTGCAGGATGTGCATATTAGAGAATGGGATCCTGGAGAAGAGAAGGCTGTATGGAGACCTCATAGCAGCATTCCAGTATCTGAAGGGGAGCTATAGGGATGCTGGGGCGGGATTTTCTGCCTTTGGTCTCCTCAAATACCGTAAGAGTCTGTGAAATTAACACTGGGTCCTTTTCTAATTTGCTGGCTTCCCCAGAAGACGAAAAGATCCAAATGGATGCCCTTGAAATGAATAGGAACAAACCTATTTTCTAAACAACTTGGAATTGCTGTGTTGTTTTTGTTTCCATGATGACTCGGATCCACAAGAAAATATCACCCAGGCCTTGCTTACTTAACTGATTAAACCAAACCAGTGGTCATCTCTTTACTGGTATCTTCCAGGCACAAACTCAGGTATTTGTATTGAGGGTGTTAATTTTTGGGGATAATAAAATAGATTCCCAGCACAACCGTGCACTTTGTCTTTTGAAATACAAAAGATACCTCAGGGTGCACCAACAATAAATCAGTGTGACTATTGCTACTTTTCATAGTTTTACAGGGGAAATAAAAGACTAATGATGAGCTTATGCATTAGTCACAGGAACAAAATCTGGCACATCTTCCAAAGAGAACAGAAAAGGTGAGCAAGGTCTTAGGAATGACCAGCAGCACTGAGATGGCAACACTGTGCTGCTCTTGAGCATGGCACAACCCAGAGGCCAAGGGGAGGCAGTTTCAAGAAACCAGTGCTATGAGGAGGGGCTAAGGTGTATGCATATAATGAAATAGAGAAATGAGAGTGCACACATTGGAGACGTTCAGAGACCTGGACAGGTGTTGCTTTGGATAATTACAGTAGGGTTCCAGGAAACATCAAGTGTGTAACCTTTAACTTACAAAGGTATCAGATGTTCTGAGTGATGTCAGACCAATGAGTTCTCTGTGCTTCTGTGTGGCTTTGCAAGGCAGAGATTTGTGCTTCTGCTGCTTTTCCATATCTGATGTAACCCACATTTTAATAAGTGCCCATAGTTTTATCTGCTACCTGACCAGTAAAAGGAGAGATTTGACATTTCCTTGCAGCACTCTGAACAAAGACATGCTTTCAGATATGATGAGTGCAAGAACTAATGTGTCAGAATGGATGGCAGCTACCAGATTTCACAGGCTAAATATCTGCTTGAGCCTGATCTTCATTACAGAGCTGCAAATGTCTAAATACAGAATAATATGTAAAGAACTTGATGATTTTTGCATGAATTACAGAGATGTGAAATGTGTGATGGTTTTCCTGTTTCTTTCATTATGTATTATCTTTAATTTTTTTGAGTTGGCACATCCGAATATTGTAATTCGTAGCATGCTTACCCTCCTGTTTGCTTTGATTATTCAGGCACTTGCATGGATATGTGGCAGAACAAGATTCTTAAATGGTTTCCCAAGTCACCATCTGCCAGCTGACACCTTAACTAACTGTGTGCATTCCCATAACCCAGCACAGTTGTAAACTGAAATACATTATCAGCCTCAGTGAAAAAGTTAATACCAAAAAACCACACACCCAAATGACTCCCCCATATGCTGTCGTTTCCTACCTTGTTTTATCCAGTACATGTTATTTATGGAGGAAGGTGTCGGTGTGAGCAGGAATTGTGACCAAGTTGGTGGTTAGTGATTGTAAAATGAGTAGAATGTTACTGGTTGGCTGTCTCTACACACTTAATTTAGGATGCTGTTGCCTGAACTGCTGTTTGAAATATTGATGTCAAGCACCTTAGGGTGTAATTCTCATACTTGGATATGGCAATAAGCCGTCTGACATTGGGCTGGGGCATAAAGAATTTAAGTTGTCAAGAGTGGGCATGTTTTCTGGGTTAAAAACCAAATACACAGAGTAAAACTCCAAACAAAGGAAGAAAAACCCACCCCAAAACCAACAAAAAACTGTTCTTTGCCTTCCTGTTCATGCTTCTGTTTTTGTAAGAATGCTCTGTTGGTGCTACACCTTTAATATTAGATGAGCTCTCGACTGCCACAGGGATGCATTCACACCAGCACAAGGAAATGCAGCACAATGCCTGTGTCTGCTATGCTTTGGGTAGAAGTTGTGGGTTTGTTTTGTTTGTTAATACTGAAGAGGTCACCGTGTAAAAAGGTAAATAGGTATTTAGAATGCTTGACACCTTTCCACTCCACTCTCAAGGGCATCCCTCCCCCCTGATCAGTTTGAACACACAAGTGCAAACCAGAGCAAGTAAAATTGCCAGGAGTGGTAATTGCACTAGGGTACAACTGTGCACCTCTTGTTTTGCTGTGTTTTCCTTTGTGGGGGCTATTACAGAGATCTGCTAATAGAGCTGCCAGTCAATCTTGTGGGTTTTTATTTTCCTGTTTTACTTTGGGCTTTCTGATTTTTGTTTAATCTGTTTCTGATCGTAACTTCTGATTTTTTTCCCCTTCACTTTAGCCATTAAAGCGTTGCTGTAGGTATTGCTAGACAGTAATTGATGTTTACATTACTGTGTTGTGTGCGTTGCACATTACCTTGTGCAATTATTTAATTAAAACATAATTATAGGATGCCAACCTACCAGAACAGATAGATGAATAAAAATTTCACTTGGAAGGATAAAACGTTTGGATTCAGCTGCAGAAGAGACTCATTGGCTGTGAAAAGAAAAGACTCATTGGCTGTAAAAAGAATGGGCTTTTGAGGATGATGCTTATCTGCATCAATACCATAAGTGTGTTTTACTTTGGAAAAACTCCCTAGAGGGTTCATGAGGCTTGTTTGTTTGCTTTTTACTATAAATCTTGTTGGGCTCAAGGGTTCCCATTAAGCCAATGTTGAGAATACACCCTTCTGGTGGAATTGCTAAAAGAGCTTTAAAGGTAGCATTACAAATATAATTACAATTGAGTTATTACTTATTTAAACTAACCCAGATGCTGCAGAGCTTGAAGCTTTGCTTTAATGTTGCTGTCTTATTGTTTCTTGAATCGTTTTGTGTTTGTGCATGCGCTTTGAAAACAGTGTTTTGATGCATCTAAAAAGGGTCCACTGAGCTGAAGGCAGCCAAGGACTGGGAGATGAATAAGAGTAGTTTCCTTATGATGCTTTTTCTGAACAACATATCGGAGGCCCTGGGCCTCAAGGTATCAAATATTTGATCACAAGCTGCTGGAGTTTAGGCTTCTGGCTTTAAGAACATGAATGTGAAGTGAGTCCAAGTTCATGTTGGGTGTCTAAGTACCAACTAGTTCAGCATATAGCTCATAAACCTAAAGCTGACACCTGAGATAATTCTATATGTATTTAATAAAAGGGAGGCCAAATTTACAGAAAGAGTGTCTGTAGTGTTTAGCTGAAAATACTCGTCCCAGAGAAGTTTGTTGTTCATGTGATGGAGCTGCAAAATCAAATTAAACCAGAACTGAATGAAACAGTTGGATTTCTTCCAAGAAGCTTACAAATGTATTGGAAAAATTGAATATGCGATGAGAATTAAGGGAGGATTATAAGAAAGTATTACATTCAGTTAGGAGGATAATTTAATAAATTTCTAGTCTAATGAAAGAGTGGAATGCTCTCTTTTTCACCACTGCTATTAACATGACTAATCTTCATTCATTCATATGATGATGGTGCTTTTTCTGTTAATGAAATGACTTTTATGGTACTACAGCCTTGGTAGGATGTTAGCCTGTGAGGAAGTATTGAAAGCCTGAGGTAAAACCACATAAGACAAATACTAAAAGCAGCCTAAGGCCGATGCAGCTTCAGTTCCTGAGCCCTCAGTTCTCCTTCTGAAACTGTATTTCAGGCCACATATGTGTATGCAAAGTTCTTGGTCTACCGGCATGATTTAGCTACACAAATCTGTGTTAAAAGCAGTGAACAAAGTAAGATGAAATCCATCTGTTGTTGCAACAAAATGATGATGTGCAGCTGTAACCATGTTATCTATAGAAATTTCTCTTAATGTACAGAGGCTGGACAATAAGATAGTGTTTGATTGATGAGATTGGTGTTTTGTAACAGCAGTAACTTTGGCAATAGAAAGGAAGCTTGGAGCAAACAGAAGACACAAACATGTAAAGCTCTTGAAACATTATTTAAGTAGGGATTTATTTTCAACATCCTTAAATACATGTACAAAAGAAAGTAATTTAGGATTAGATGACTAGGAGCATTTATGACTGTAATTTAGTGTGTTTTGTCTGCATTTGTATGAAAGGCAGTGCTTCTTGCACTGAACTTCTCAAAGAGGCTTAGGCTGTCTTTGTATCTGTGTGTCAAGTCTCAGCACTTGAGGTCAGGTTTTGAGCTCTGGCATCTTGGGCATGTGAAGTGCAGAGTCCCAGTGCTCCTTAGCACTGTACAAACATACAGACCCTCCAGGGCTGAGGTCCAAGGAGGGGCATCTGTTTGTTTCCTGTTCAAGTAAGTTAGGCTGATAGCTGGAACTTTAATGTTTCCCAGGAGCAGGGAGCTGAACTACTCTCTAAGCTACTCTCTACTTGAATGGCTCTATGATGCCTCTCCCCTAACCAGGTACCTGTACAGCCAACCAGTGAAAACAGCTTACAAACAGCACAATTTCATAGTAAACTGAGTTCATGTTCTGCATCAGTGTAACAGATACTAATATTTTCCAGAGGACTAGCTGTTTTAAAGTAGTTTGTATGATCCCATAACCATGTTTTCAAAAGGCTGTCAAGAGGAATGGTCAGTAATTTACTCTGGAGACAAGAGAGAGGTATATTTTCAGTCTTATA
The DNA here is from genome assembly GCA_036873685.1 of Agapornis canus. Classification (NCBI taxonomy): domain Eukaryota; kingdom Metazoa; phylum Chordata; class Aves; order Psittaciformes; family Psittacidae; genus Agapornis; species Agapornis canus. The sequence continues at coordinate 24,192 of JBAFWW010029240.1, forward strand.
ACAGAATTTGCAATGTTCGTGGGCTTATTTCTTGAATTAAGATTTGGGACAGACACAGATTTGTTAGGTTTTCATTATGGATTTCAAGCTTCAATGGTAAAGGCATGTCCAAGAGGATGCAAACACTGACTGTCTGACTGTCCATTGCAAACTGTAACACAACAGCCGATGCTGAACACGTTTTGGGGGCTCTTCCAATGTAAACAGTGTTGAAGAACAGTGTTGCTCTCCAGTGATGAATAGTGCATATAATACATTGTCGTATCATTTCTGAGAATACTTCTTATATGTTTTCAACTAATCTTCTTTTCCACCACAGTATATTCTTATACTAAGTACTACCTTAGCCTCTTCTCCATTCTGATGAACCACATAAAGAAACCAAATTGGTTGAAGAACAGGAAAATAAATAACACTGTTAAATAAGCCAGAAAACATGTTCTAAATAAAATATAAAGGTGACTTTTGAATTACTATGTTAAGTAATGATCAAGTCCGAGCACAACCCATTTCTTTCCACCCCCTACTCTGTATTGCTAGAACTAAGTGGAACATCAACTTCTACTGCTTCTAGAAATGACTGAAAGCTCCCCAGTTTTTAACTAGGCTCTCCCCAGAAAGCTTGGTTTCACAGGATGGTGATTTAAGCAGAGACAAAATGAATTTTTATCAGAGAAAAGTGAATTAAATGGACTTTTCAATATCACCATATTTTTATATATAAGTTTTGTTCTTAAATGCTTTTCTGTTGTATCTTAACATCAGTCAATGCCAGCAAGCAAAACCAACAGGGAAATGTGAGAACGTGAGCTTTCAGGAACGCTTTGAACAGTCTGGAGGCACCCAAAAGTAGAGTTTCTGTGAGATTCCCCCATTCACTTACAAAAGCTAACCAGTGAGTAGCCAAGAACCTGCCTGTCTTTACCGTAACTTTCCAGCAGCTGGCAGTGCAGACACCACCAGGCAAGACAGTTTCAACCCTTGGATGTCAGTCTGGGGTCCTTGCTCTGTGAGCACCAGCCTATAGCTGTAGTAGCCCAACTCTTAGGCAGATATGTAAGTAAGTCAGTAGAAGTAACCGGTCTCTGGGATACGTTTACTGTGATCAAAGAGAAGTTTACCACTAAGTAGGTTTCTTTATTTCTTCTTTGATATTCATCTGAAAATAAATGAAAAAAGAATATCATTGGGTTGTTAGGGCAGAATAAGCAGCTATGGGATGCTAAGGTTTCTGGCCCCTGACAAAGTTGCAGTAGGTCACTGAAATTCTGGGGCTCAGTAGCAGTGTTGTCAGTCCCAGATTTAATGGCAGTATCTAATGGCAGCTTAATGATGTAGCTCTGGAGGATGTTGAGGTATAAAAGTAGTTTTTAAATGAGATGATTAAGAGGCACCTGAAAATGACAGATGGAAAGGCCTTTAGGTGATATTAAGACTGTTTAAAGGAAAAAGTAAGAAAATCAGTTATACGTGGTAAAGCTTACATACACTTGATTTTTTTAATATGTTATTTATAATTCAGTGATTCAAAGCAGTAACTGTGATGGTGATTTTGGGGGCAAATAAAATTACATTCAGAAGGCTGGAGCGAATAAAGTCAATTTAATTGCTATTTCAAGTCCTCTTCAGAAGCATTTCATTTGGTAATGGTTTAACCATTATCACCACTACAGTGATTTTCTAATAGAAAATGCATTATTTCTGAACTAAGAGTAGGAAATATAACCTTTACCAGTCTCGTGGTTTAAACCCAGCCAGACAGCTCATTCACTCACTCAACCCCCCCTTTCTC